>JAODAL010018959.1:0-73298 GCA_025379985.1 Phyllomedusa bahiana | reverse complement strand
TTTTATTCGGTAATAAAAGGTATTTTTGGCACCTTTCAATTTTCACCTGTGGTCTAAAAAATTGCTGGATTCAAATTAACGGGAAGGGTGCGTATCAACAAAGGGGAAGGGCAAAATTAAAAATGAACACCGCTCCACCCGTGATTTTTAACGCGGTAGATCCCTTTAAAATTCTTCTAACTACATAAAACTTTCAATCTCAATCTAACTAATTGTAAGGATCCAGCAAAACAGTACGCTTTCTCTTGAAAAAATAGAATATTTCGCTGACTGTTTGGAAACCGGCAGAGGCACTCCTACCATGAGAAGCTGAAGAACTGAGCTGAACAAAGGGGCTTTTCTATGTAAAACAGGGGCATTTTTTTTCCCCACCAATCGAAACCAAACACATCCAGTCATGACGTCGCACACACTCTCCACTGTCTATTCGTAAGGATTTGCTGGGGCCCCCAAAAAATGACGGGAAAGCGCGAAAATGGCGCATCTTAATATAGATGCACAGTTTTTAAACCAAATTATCGCATGATCTAAAATTTCGATCAACATAAAAACTGTGCCGATTTCAACTTTGTCGATAATATTCGTCAACACTATCTGGAGAAATTTAAGTTAGGGTTTTGTGCACCCAGTTTTCGGACTGTTGGATAGCCTTTCACCCCGGGAGAGCTGGGAGATACCGCCAAACTTGCCAACCTAAACTATTAAACAAAAATTTTAAACCATACAGGATTAATAGTGGTAGAAACAGTGACAAGGCTCTGCAAACGTTTAAGTGACTCAGTGCAGAAAACATCTAGGGACTCACCGGAATCCCTGTGACTGGAATTGTTATTTTTCCCCTTTTTTCCCCATCCTGTCCAAACCGCCATGTGTTTTTCCCCCCACCCCAGCTCATCCCTGAAAAAATTTAAACCACAAAAAACATTTAGAATTAAATTTTTTTTCAGCACTTCCTCCCTGTGCCACCTCTTTTCAAACTTACATACTGATAGGTAGGGGTTATGGGGTGAAGGTGCAGGGGGAAAATTTTGGGGGAAATTTGAGGTGGGGGACTGTGGGAAAAGATGAAGATTTAGGGGGTGATAGGTGGAGTCATAGGGGGAGTGAGAGGATATGGGGTATTAGTCGAAAGGTGAGGGGGGGTTTATTTTGTGTTGGCATAGAATCCCCAAACACAATGAGGGGGAGTGGTGGGGAGAGGAGCAGAACACTGCTTAAAAACTCTTGGGGGACATAGGCCCACCCCCGGAGATTGTGGAGGTGCGTCGCACCCCCAGAATCCTTTTTGTGCGGGTTGATCATACCCTGCATCCCCAGAAATCTTTGCAAGAATGACTTTCAGGGTGCAGGAGATGGATTTTGACGTCATTTTTTTTTTTTTTTTTCTTATATTTTTACATAATTTTTTTTGGGGACTATTCGGATCTTTGGTTTTGTCAACCAATGTTTTGGGGTTTGATTTTTTTAAAATAAAATGGTGAAAAATGGGCTGACATCGGGGATGTAATGAAAAAAAAGTTTTTTGTGCAATTTGTGTGTTTTTGTTTCCCCATTTAATTTCAGTTTTAGTAATGGCTTATCTGAAGACACCCCTCCTTCTAGGCTCGGGCGATTTCAACCCATTATTTTTTGTCACCCCCCAAGGGGACACTAACCCCCGTGTCACTATTGCCCCATATGAACCACCAGGGTATGGGAAGAGCCCGTCATTGTCAAAAATGACCCCTAAAAGTATGGTCCGCTTGTTGGCGGGAGGGGCGGGATTTTTTTATAGTGGGAAGGGCCAGTTGGGGGCCTTCCCCCTCTGTTGGGATCAGGGGTTTTAAACTCTTTTTTTATCTTGGGTGGTTTGGAAAATGGAGGGGACCCCCACATCTTTTTAATTTTTTTTTTTTCCAAAAAACATTTGTTTATTGGGAAACCTAAAGTTGGCACCTCCTGTAATCATTACATGGATGCCCATGTGCAATTTTCCCTTAAATAAACTTTTTTGAAAAAAAAATGGCGTGTGGGGCCCCCCTCTTTTTCAGTAACCAGCCAAGGTAAAACCAAAAGCACAGCCGATACTGAAAAAAAAGGGAAAAACCATTGATACGGTAACTTTCCCCTTCAAAAAAAATACCCCGCCCACGCCCAAAAAGGACCCTTAAATTAGAGGGTCCGTTTGCGTTTACCGCCTTTCCCATACGTTGGGTACTGGGGTAATAGTGACAAGGGTTATGTAGACTTGGGCAAAAAAGAATTTCCCCTGGTGACCCAAGCCCGAGCATATTAATGAAGAGGCGTCTTCAGACACCTCCAACTATCACTGGAATTATATGGGAAAAAAAAAACACAAAAAATTGTACAAAAAACTTTTATTTAAAAAAAACACTCCCCACACAAGCCCTCTTTAAATTTTATTTGAAAAAAAAATAATCCAAGGTTGACCGACAAGTCTACCGAAAATTGACGATTTCCCAAAAGGGAACCTTAAATAAACAAACATAACACACATTATTAGGGGTGGATACCTACTCAGATCCCGGGGAAAACTAGGTGACACAACACCCCAAAAACACCCACTTTCTGATGGAATACTGGATCCAGTTGATGAAGGGTTCTCCACCCAAGAGGCGGGGAGTTGTGCAGGTTTGTGTTGTCGTAGTGTTGTTGTTTAGTAAAGGGTGGATGGAGTCTGCTCTGTTACCAGTTTTTTTTCCAATGGGACAGAAGTGGTGTCCCGGGGGGGGGACCCGTACAGAGCAGGGGGGTGTTGTATGGGTACAGACTCTATACCCCAGTCCCCCCTAACCAAACCCCCTTTTGTGCCATCTACACAATCAGATGACAGAGCGGCACTCCCTCCACACCATGCGCTGCAAAGCAAACAACCAGCGACACTCCCTATACTATTGCTCTCCCATGTGCCCCCTGCCCGTGACTCCCCTCCTCTCCCCCAACCTCCGACCCGTCACGTATTATAAATTACTACAGCTTTCCCGTGGGTCTGTCAATAACTTACAAAATACTGAGCGCCGGGGGGGGTGACAGACCAAGCAGAGGCTGGGGGCCCAAAGAGGGATGTCAGAACTTACTAATAGGGGTATGTAGTAAGCCACGTATTACCAAGGGCTAAAGACGAGCAGCTGCACCGAGGCCCCCTTTGTGGTCCCCGGGCCGGGGCACCTCTACCCCCTCTGATACCCCATAATGACATAACCGTTTTACTGCGGGGGGGCACGGAGCTGGGGCCTGGCGCATCCTGCTTCGAATGCCCGGGCCCTCTGTTTTCCAAAACGTTCAAACTCGCTGCCTGGTGGGGCGAGCTCCCCTCTGCTTTCTTTACCTGCCGGGTTTTCAGTGATCACGTGGGGGCGGGGGACGCACTTCACCCCGCCGCCCCACTGGCCAGAGGCTGGGCGCACACATCGCCGAGCGTGGACCAAGGTAAAAAACAGTTTTTATTTTACCCGCCCCGCCTGCCCAAAACCCCCTAAGCCCCGCCAAAACCCCATAGGCCTGCTAAATTAAAACCCCTAAACCGCCTATATTCCCCCCCCACAGCCTGCCTATACACCCCCAAGC
Organism: Phyllomedusa bahiana; assembly: GCA_025379985.1. Classification (NCBI taxonomy): domain Eukaryota; kingdom Metazoa; phylum Chordata; class Amphibia; order Anura; family Hylidae; genus Phyllomedusa; species Phyllomedusa bahiana. Next base: position 69,731 of record JAODAL010018959.1, on the reverse strand, counting down.
CTGGCTATATAGCCACTAGCCTGCCTATGTACCCCCATATGCCTGCCTATGTACCCCCTAAGCCTGCCTATGTACCCCAATAAGCCTGCCTATGTACCCCAATAAGCCTGCCTATATAGCCCCCGTAAGCCTGCCTATATAGCCCCCCTAAGCCTGCCTATATAGCCCCCCGAAGCCTGCTTGTCTACTTATATGGGGCCCCTATAGTTACCTAAACCCTGCCTACCTATTTTGCTCCTATAGCCCACCTAACCCCTGACTACCTGTATGGCTCTATATAGCTACCTAAACCCAGCCTGTCTACCTATTTAGCCTACTATACCTACCTAAACCCTACATGCCTACCTAAAGCCTGCCTGCCTATTTGGGGCTCCCTATAGCCTATTTATCTACCTATGTGGGCCCCATCTATAGCCTAGCTTCCTGTGGACCACCTACTGCATACCTACCTACCTGGGGCCTAAATACTGCCTACCTAGTGCCAATCTACCTACATGTAGCCTACCCTCCTGCCTAACTAACAACTGCCTACCTACCGAGTATCTACCTACCTACCTGGGGCCTATTTACAGCCTTTCTACCTACTTTAAGCCTATTAATCTACCGACCTAGGGTCTACCAACCTATCTAATGGGGGTCTACCTGCTTAGGAGTACAGGCCATAACTGTAACACAATCTCCAGGGTGTGAATTCTCTGTTCCTCCCCTCTAGGAGACTGAACCTTAAAGCTATGGCCTGTACCCACTCTCCCACCCATGGGAAGTTTGTACAGAGGTGGGAGACATTGAGGGTGTTGCTGGAAAAGTAAAGATTCTAATATATGTGTGTCCAAATCTGCAGGGACAAGTAGCGGCCTGGAGAGGTGATCATGGCGGTCTGGACCGGATGCAGAACACTGCAGAGCCTGTGTACTGTAACGCAGGAGTGGATCCGCTGGGCCAACGCAAGCGATGATAGCTAAGCCACGCCAGGGAACGGAGTCTAAGTAGCCCCCGGTTTTCACCAGAGCCCGCCGCAAAGCGGGATGGACTTGCTGCGGCGTGAGGCTACCAGGTCGTTACCCCTGACATGACTTACTTGCGGTGGCGGCCGGGGTACAGCGTGGTGCAAAGACGTAATCCAGAGACGTAGTCGGGGACAGGCAGAAGGTCAGGGCAGGCAGCAGAGGTTCATGGTCAGAGACAGGCAGACGGTCAGGGCAGGCGGCAAACAGGCAAGGTCAGGAAACGTAAGCAGGCGGACTGGTACACGGGTAATCAGGACAGAACAGCAATACACTCTAGACGCTAGGTAAGCACACCAACAAACTGGCAAGGATTGCTGGGGGCGTATACCTTATATAGGACCAGCGGCCGTCAATAACCAATTAACGGCGCACTGGCCCTTTAAATCCAGTCCAGCCGTCGCGCGCCTTAAGCAACGGGCACGCGCACGGCGGCTGTCAGCGCCGGAGACAGGAGCGGGGACTGGTAAGTACGGGGTTTCCTGCCCCGAAGCAGAAGGACCACGGCCGCGGCGCCGAGCGCCGTGACATGTAAACTGGTGTTTACCATTATATGGTGACTGTATGGAGGTAATATACCGTTTGAAGGGCATATGTCTACACTGGTATATACCATCATATGGCACGAATATTGATCTTTACTCAGTAATAAATATTATTGTATTATGTAGTAACTGCAGGACTTAAGAGGTCCAGGTAAATGTTCGTGGTCAGGGAGTGAGGGGGGGGGGGGGCATCCAAAAGTTTGCTATGGGGCCCAGGCTTCTCTAAGTACACCCCTGTTATATACTGTAGTAAGTTACTGACAGCTCTGTCTGTATATAATAAGTTACTGACAGCCCATCTGTATATAATAAGTTACTGACAACTCTGTCTGTATATAGTAAGAGCTGTCAGTACCTGTATGGTAACTTACTATACAGTTACTGACAGCTCTTACTATATACACACAGAGGTGTTAGTAACATATTATATACAGATGGGGCTGTCAGTAACTTATTATATACCGACAGAGCTGTCAGTAACTTACTACAGTATATACAGTGTGCTTACTACATACCCCGTATATAGTAAGTTACTGACATCTCTCTGTGGCCCCGGCCTGCTCCGCTCCGGCTCCCCTCACCCTCCGACCGCTCACTGTATATAGTAAGTTACTGACATCTCTCTCTGTGGGCCCTGCCTGCTCCGCTCCGCCTCCCCTCACCCTCCGACCTCTCACTGTATATAGTAAGTTACTATGACACGTGGCTCAGACAGCGCGTTCAGTCACCTCCTATTTCCACTGCGAGCGGTCTGAGGGTGCGGGGAGCCCAGAGCTGGAGCGGAGCAGTCGCAGGAGCCGAGGACGAGCGGGAGCAGTAAAGGTAATATAACTTACCACAGACCGTCTTCTGGGCAGCACATACGGTCTGAAAACACTCTGCGTGCCGCCCTACTAACATTTATCCACAGCAGAGGCCGCAGCCCCCTCAGTGGTGCCAAAGCAGCGTCCTGATGCTACTCCGGCACCATGTTCATTTAAAGAGTCCCTGCTGCCGGACTACATGCCAAATCGGGAGGCTTGGCATGTTTGTTTAGGTACGTTAGACTCTAAATATTAGAGATGAAAAAGGCAGATAAGTAGGTAAATAGGTAAACCATACATGCCAACTCTCCCGTTTTTGCCGGGGGGGGGGGGGGGGTCCCGCTATTGGGGGCCCCCCCCGCCCTCCCGGCAGCGTTGGCTTTCCTCCCGGGGGGGGGGGTTCTTTAAATTACCGCAGCGCAAGAGTCGGGCGGGTGTGCTACTATGGCGCCGCCGGGCCGCTCCTACAGGCGGGTGAAGCGGCCGCAGCGTCCGCTCATCCGTCCGGAGACTGTCACTGTGCAGGAGGGGGAGGAGGGATCGTCCCCTTCCTCCCTTCTCCCCCTGTATGTACAACCCCGGTGTGCGCCCATAATACAGGCAGCGGCGCAGGGGGAGTGACGCGGGGGCTGCCCCCTCACTCCCCCTGCGACGCGGGGGGGAAAGATGGGCCCGGGGGATGTCCGGAGCTGCAGGAGCCTGGTGAGGTAAGTGGATTTTATTATTTTTTTATTAGCTACATGGGGGGCTCTGCCTGGCTACTAAAGGGGGCAACTACCTGGCTACTAAAGGGGGCAACTACCTGGCTTCTAAAGGTGGCAACTACCTACCTGGCTTCTAAAGAGGGCACTACCTGGCTACTAAAGGGGGGGAACTACCTACCTGGCTTCTAAAGGGGGCATACCTGGCTACTAAAGGGGGCAACTACCTACCTGGCTACTAAAGGGGGCACTACCTGGCTTCTAAAGGGGGCAACTACCTACCTGGCTTCTAAAGGGGGCACTACCTGGATTTTAAAGGGGGCACTACCTGGATTTTAAAGGGGGGCTACAAACCCTGGGTAACAAAGGGGGGATCTACTGGCTAACAAAGGGGGCATCTACCTGGCTACCAAAGGGGGGCATCTACCTGGCTAGAAGGGGGCATCTACCTGCCTGTACGGGGCACTACCTGGTTATGGGGGGCTACTACCTGGCTATAAGGGCATCTACCTGGCTTTCTTCCAAAGCCATTATGCAGGTATGCGGAGTGGGTGTGGCTTTTTGAAGGGGTGTGGCACACAAAAAAGATGGGCGTGCCCATGCAAATTTTTGTCGCGGCGCACTACACACGCCGCCCTCTTTAATCTCCTGCTTTTCCATTTTCAAAAGTTGGCAACTATGAGGTAAACCCTCATTAGAAAGCCTCCCCTAGTAGTTATAAATGTAGTCAGGGCCTCCTCCAGGTGTTAGGTAGATAAGGCATCCCCCAAGTAGTTATATAGTTAGCCAGGGCCTCCTCCAGCAGGTATATTGTCAGTCAGGGCCCCCGAGAGCAGGTATTTAGATAGTCAGGACCTCCTCCACCAGATATATAGATATTCAGGGCCCCCAGAGCAGATATATAGATAGTCAGGGCCTCCTCCAGTAGATACATAGATAGTCAGGGCCCCCCAGAGCAGGTATATAGGTAGTCAGGGCCCCCCAGGGCAGATATATAGATAGTCAGAGACCCCAGAGGAGATGTATAGATAGTCAGTGCCTCCTCCAGCAGATATATAGATAGTCAGGGCACCCAGAGCAGATCTATAAATAGTCAGGGCCTCCTCCAGCAGATATATAGATAGTCAGGACCCCCAGAGCAGGTATATAGGTAGTCAAGGCTTCCCCAGAGCAGGTATATACGCATAGCTGCCAACTTTTGAAAATGAAAAAGCAGGAGACTCTAGTGGGCGGCGCGCTACGCGTGCCGCGGCAAAAATTTGCATGGACACGCCCATCTTGTTGGTATACCACGCCCCTTTAAAAAGCCACACCCACTCCACCTAACTGCATAACGGCTTTGGAAGAAAGCCAGGTAGATGCCCTTATAGCCAGGTAGTAACCCCCCATAACCAGGTAGTGCCCCTTACAGGCAGGTAGATGCCCCCTTGTAGCCAAGTAGAAGCCCCCTCTGTAGCCAGGTAGAGCCAAATTTGTAGCCAGGTAGATGCCCCCCTTTGTTGGCCAGGTAGATGCCCCACTTTGTTTGCCAGGTAGTTGCCCCCTTTGTTTGCCAGGTAGGTGCCCCCTTTGTTTGCCAGGTAGATGCCCCCTTTGTTTGCCAGGTAGTGCCCCCTCTGTTGCCAGGTAGTGCCCCCATTGTTGCCAGGTAGTGCCCCCTCTGTTGCCAGGTAGATGCCCCCATTGTTTGCCAGGTAGTGCCCCCATTGTTGCCAGGTAGTGCCCCCTCTGTTGCCAGGTAGTGCCCCCATTGTTGCCAGGTAGTTCCCCCTCTGTTGCCAGGTAGATGCCCCCTCTGTTGCCTGGTAGTACCACAATTGTTGCCAGGTAGATGCCCCCTCTGATGCCAGGTAGTGCCCCCTCTGTTGCCAGGTAGTGCCCCCATTGTTGCCAGGTTGTGCCCCCTCTGTTGCCAGGTAGTGCCCCCTCTGTTGCCAGGTTGTTGCCCCCTCGTTGCCAGGTTAGTGCCCCCTCTGTTGCCAGGTAGTTGCCCCCATTTTGCCAGGTAGTTGCCCCATTGTTGCCAGGTAGTGCCCCCACTGTTGCCAGGTAAATTCCCCCTCTGTTGCCAGGTAGTGCCCCCTCTGTTGCCAGGTTGACCCCCCATTGTTGCCAGGTAGAGCCCCCATTGTTGCCAGGTAGTGCCCCCTCTGTTGTCAGGTAGTGCCCCCTCTGTTGCCAGGTACATTGTAGCCAGGTACAGCTAATAAAAATAAAATAATAAAATCCACTCACCTCACCAGGCTCCTGCAGCGCTGCCAGCTCCCGACCGATCTCCTCAGCGGTGCAGGGGGACTGAGTGCAGCCGCGCGTCACTTCCCCTGCGCCGCTGACCTGTATGTACGGCGCGCACAGGCGCCGGACATACAGGGGGAGAAGGGAGGAGGGAGCGATCCCTCCTGCCTCCTCTCTGCACAGCGAGACTCCGGGCGGGTGAAGCGGCAGTTGCGGCCGCTTCACCCGCCTGTGAGAACGGACCGGCGGCGCCAGAGCAGCGCACCAGCGATACTCTGTCGCCGCGGCCATTTAAAGAACCCCCGCTGCCTGCTGGCGGCGGAAGGAATGCCAACTCTGCCGGGATGGTGGGGGGGACCCCAAATAGCGGGACCCCCCGCCAAAAACGGGAGAGTTGGCAAGTATGTATATACGTAGCTAGGGCCAACCCCCCAGAGCAGGTATATAGGTAGCCATGGCCTACTCAGAGCAGGTAAATAGGTAGCCAGGACCCCCCAGAGCAGATATGTAGATAGTCAGGACCCCCAGAACAGGTATATAAGTAGCCAAGGCTTCCCCAGAGCAGGTGTAGATGTAGCTAGGGCCCCCCCCCCCCCCAGGGCAGGTATATAGGTAGCCAGGGCCTACTCAGAGCAGGTAAATAGTTAGCCAGGGCCCCCCAGAGCAGATATATAGATAGTCAGGGCCCTAGAGGAGATATTTAGATAGTCAGGGCCCCCCGAGAAGATATATAGATAGTCAGGGCCCCCCAGAGGAGTTATAGGTAGCCAGGGTCCCCCAGAGCAGATATTTAGGGAGCCCCCAAATTTTTCACCCCCAGAAAGGTATTTAGGTAGCCTCTCCCCAAAAAAGCAGGGAAATAGGTACCAAGGGCCCCCCAAGCAGGTTTTTATAGGTAAACCAGTGCTCCCCCAGAGCAGGTATTTAGGTAGCCAGTGCACCGCCCGAGCAGGTATTTATGTAGCCAGTGCTCCCTCAGAGCAGGTATTTAGGTAGCCAGTGCTCCCCCAGAGCAAGTATTTATGTAGCCAGTGCTCCCCCAGAGCAGGTATATAGGTAGCCAGTGCTCCCCCAGAGCAGGTATTTAGGTAGCCAGTGCTCCCCCAGAGCAGGTATTTAGGTAGCCAGTGCTACACCAGAGCAGGTATTTAGGTAGCCAGTGCTCCCCCAGAGCAGCTATTTAGGTAGCCAGTGCTCCCCCAGAGCAGGAATTTAGGTAGCCAGTGCTCCCCCAGAAACAGGGATATAGGTAGCCAGTGCTCCCCCAGAGCAGGTATATAGGTAGCCAGTGCTCCCCCAGAGCAGGTATTTAGGTAGCCAGTGCTCCCCCAGAGCAGGTATTTAGGTAGCCAGTGCTCCCCCAGAGCAGGTATTTAGGTAGCCAGTGCTCCCCCAGAGCAGGTATTTAGGTAGCCAGTGCTCCCCCAGAGCAGGTATTTAGGTACCCAAAGGCCCTCCCCCAGACCAGGAATTTAGAAAGCCACCCTTGGGTTTTTTGGGGTCCCAAAACATCGGGGCCCGGGGCCCTTTTTTTTTTGCTCAGTAGGGCTCCCTTTTAAACACGGTTTTTTTCCCACACTACATTGTAACTGTGGTGTATTTTTACAGAAAAAAAACCCTTTCTGCCTTTCCACAAAATTTTCGGGAATATTCCACATGATCCTGTCCATCCCCCTCAGTCACTGTAAAAATAAAATCAGCCCGAAAAATTTAACTTTTTCAAAATCGCCACCCCCATTTTAACATGTAATACATTAAAACAGTCACCTAATATTACCCCGTACATGTACAAAATAAAACCAGACGAATAATTTTCTTACAAAAAAAACACTCCAAAAAAAACCAAGCCCCAAAACTTTTAACAACAAAAGGGGCTAAAAAAAACCTTTCCGGGAACCCTGACCGAAACCCCGCGCCCCCCAAACTGTGACTCCCACTGACCCCGGGCCCTCTGAAAAACGTATATTAACGCCTTTAACAGTGCCATATAGTGGGGGAAAATTTTGTATGTAAACCGCCCCCTGCAGAAAATATAAGTATTAAAACTATTTTACATTTAGTGACCACAGAAAATGTCTTTTTCCCTTTTTCCCTCCACACCCCAAACCCATCTAAAGACTTCCCCCCGGGCCCCCAACCGTCCTGCAGAATTTTACCCAAAAAAATTTTTTTAAAGAACCCCCCCTTTTTCCAGAACATATAAAACCTACCTACGGGGGGGGGATATAACCCCCCCCCAAATTTGGGGGTTTATAAAAGGATAGCATGGTGACCCCCCCAACCCCCCTGCTTACCAAAGATAAAAACCAGGGCCTGCTGTGGGAAAAGGGGAGTCACCCATTTTTTTGTTTTATAAGACCCCTTTTAGGAAAGGTTTATGACCTTATTTAAAAAGGGATAAAGCAAAAGCCCCCAATATAAGAGAGCTCTGAAAAAAGTAAAGGGGATTACCCGCCTTTTTATCCCAAACTTTAATTCCCAAATTTTATATATGGAAAACAAAATAAACCACGCTAACTCTTCAAAAAGTTCTCGCCAACAAATGTAGAAAAAATTTTCCAAAAAAATAAAAGGGGCTCAACAATCACAATTAAAATTTGAAGCAATTGGAAAAACACCTTTGAACCAAGTTTTAAAATCCAAAATCGGGCTCTTCAAATTTCAAAATAAACTCCGTATCTCCCCAACTAAAGGTCGTTATAAAAATAACATAAAAGCCCAAAAATTAAAAAGAACCATTGCAACGACCTAAAAGGCTCTTTCCATAAAAAGCTCCAAATCGTTTTATCCCCCACCCTTCCACTTTACTGAAAAAGGGAAAGGAATGGAACGCCCGTGTTAAAAAAAAACCCAAATTAATCGGGGTTTTTACCATTGCTTAAATCAAAGTTAATTTTTGGGCAATTTTATTTCCCTGGAAAGTTGCTAAAAATTTATTTGGGAAGACATAAAAGGAAAAGTTTCGTTTGGTGTCATTTTTTTTAACCCCCCTTTTTTTCCGGGAAAAGGAAGGAAAAATAGGTCCTCCTCAGAAAATGTGAAATTAAAGGTTTAAAAGCCACCAGAAGGTGATATATAGAAAAATAAAAAACCCCCCAAACCCCTTTGAAAAAGGGGAAGATTCGAAAGGCGCCGTTGCGCGCACCCGCCCCCGGGAAAAAAAAAATTGAAATTGATCCACCCCCAAATCTTTTTTGGGAGAGAAAACCCCTTGGGAGAGACACACCCACCCCGCCTAACTGCATAACGGCTCTGGAAGAAAGCCAGGTTGTTTCCCCCACTAGCCAGGTAGATGCCCCCTCTAGCCAGGTAGTGCCCCCTTTATCCAGGTAGTGCCCCTTACAGCCAGGTAGATGCCCCTTACAGCCAGGTAGTAGCCCCCTTTATCCAGGTAGTCCCTCTTATAGACAGGTCGATGCCTCCTATAGCCAGGTAGTGTCCCCTTGTAGCCAGATAGTGCCCCTATAGCTAATAAAAATAAAATAATAAAAACTACTTACCTCACCAGGCTCCCTGCAGTGCATCCAGCTCCTGAGATATCCTGGGCCGGCGGAGGCTCAGCGTCACAGAAGGTGTGAGTACAGTCGTGCATCACGCTCCCTGCGACGATGAACTGTATGTACAGCGCACACCAGGCGCTGTACATACATGGGAGAAAGCAGGAGGGGAACGATCCCTCCAGCCTCCTCCCTGTACGAGCAGCTGCACGGAGCGTGCAACTGCTGACTGACTCTGTGCGGCCACGGCGCCGGATAGCGTCCTGACGCTAGTCCGGCACCGCAGTCATTTAAAGAACCCCTGCTGCCTGCGAACAGCAGGAGGTTCGCCGACTTTTCTGGGCGGGTCGGGAGGTGACCACCATTTGCGGGAACCCCCTGCCCAAATCGGGAGAGTTGGCATGTATGGATAATAGCGTCCCCCAGTCTGTAGACAGGTAACAGGGCCACCAGGATAGATAGATAGATAGGGACCCCAGGATGGATAGATAGATAGACAGATAGATAGATAGATAGATAGATAGATAGATAGATAGATAGATAGATAGATAGATAGATAGATAGATAGATAGATAGATAATAGGGCCTCCAGTATATATAGGTAGGTAATAAGGCCTCAGTATATATAGGTAGGTAATATGGCCCCCAGCATATACTGGCAGGTAATATGGCCCCAGTATACAGCTAGCCAGGTAACATAGCCCCCACTATACACAGTACAGACCAAAAGTTTGGACACACCTTCTCATTCCAACAGTTTTCTGTATTTTCATGACTATAAAAATTGTAGATTCACACTGAAGGCATCAAAACTATGAATTAACACATGTGGAACTATATACTTTACAATAAAGTGTGAAACAACTGAAAATCTGTCTTATATTCTAGGTTCTTCAAAGTAGCCACCTTTTGCTTTGATTACTGCTTTGCAAACTTTTGGCATTCTCTTGATGAGCTTCAAGAACCTGTCAGGTTTAATAAGTGGGATTTCTTGCCTTATAAATGGGGTTGGGACCATCAGTTGTGTTGTTCAGAAGTCAGGTGGATACACAGCTGATAGTCCTACTGAAATGACTGTTAGAATGTCTATTATGGCAAGAAAAAAGCAGCTAAAGTAAAGAAAAACGAGTGGCCATCATTGCTTTAAGAAATGAAGGTCAGTCAGTCTGAAAAATTGGGGAGACTTTGAAAGTTTCCCCAAGTGCAGTGGCCAAAACCATCAAGCGCTACAAAGAAACTGGCTCACATGAGGACCGCCCCAAAAAAGGAAGACCAAGAGCCACCTCTTCTGCGGAGGATAAGTTCATCCGAGTCACCAGCCTCAGAAATCGCAGGTTAACAGCAGCTCAGATTAGAGACCAGTTCAATTCCACCCAGAGTTCTAGCAGCAGACACATCTCTAGAACAACTGTTAAGAGGAGACTGTGTGCAGTAGCCTTCATTGTAAAATAGCTGCTAGGAGACCACTGCTAAGGACAGGCAACAAGCAGAAGACACTTGTTTGGGCTAAAGAACACAAGGAATGGACATTAGACCAGTGGAAATCTGTGCTTTGGTCTGATGAGTCCAAATTTGAGATCTTTGGTTCCAACTACCGTGTCTTTGTGCGACGCAGAAAAGGTGAACGAATGGACTCTACATGCCTGGTTCTCACTGTGAAGCATGGAGGAGGAGGTGTGATGGTGTGGGGGTGCTTTGCTGGTGACACTGTTGGGGATTTATTCAAAATTAAAGCAATACTGAACCAGCATGGTTACCACAGGATCTTGCAGCGGCATGCTATTCCATCCGGTTTACGTTTAGTTGGACCATCATTTATTTTTCAACAGGACAATGACCCCAAACACATCTCCAGACTGTGTAAGGGCTATTTGACCAAGAAGGAGAATGATGGGGTGCTACGCCAGATGACCTGGCCTCCACAGTCACCAGACCTGAACGCAATCGAGATGGTTTGGGGTGAGCTGGACCGCAGAGTGAAGGCAAAAGGGCCAATAAGTGCTAAGCATCTCTGGGAACTCCTTCAAGACTGTTGGAAGACCATTTCAGGTGACTACCTCTTAAAGCTCATCAAGAGAATGCCAAGAGTGTACAAAGCAGTAATCAAAGCAAAAGGTGGCTACTTTGAAGAACCTAGAATATAAGACATATTTTCAGTTGTTTCACACTTTTTTGTTAAGTATATAATTCCACATGTGTTAATTCATAGTATTGATGCCTTCAGTGTGAATCTACAATTTCTATAGTCATGAAAATACAGAAAACTGTTGGAATAAGAAGGTGTGTCCAAACTTTTGGTCTGTACTGTAGATAGGCAGGTAACATGGCCCCCAGTATATACAGGCATGTAATTTGGCCCCCAGTATATACAGGCCCCAGTATATATTTTTTAAAAAGTAATATGGCCCTAGTATATATTTATTAATAGATATTAGACTCCCCATTATCGGTAGCTAGGTAATAGGGCATATATAAAATTAAAAATACCAGTACTCACCTGTAATTTGCTCCTGGAAGCTCCTTCCAGGCTCTTTCTTCTTCCTGGCACAGGCAACGTGACGCCATCACGACGCGCAGGCATCGTAATGTTATACTCACGCTGCCAGTCACGGCTTGACAGGTAACTCCGTTGATCAGGGAGCGCTCGCTCTCTGCTCCATGGAAGCCCTCATCTGTATGTCCAGCGGACAAGCATACAGTTGGAGAGACCATCAGCGCTCCAGGCCCACGGCAACGGTCTGGAGCGCGGTGAGGTTTGGGGCAGGTGCCCCAGAGCAGGTATATAGGTGGTCAAGTTCCCCCAGAGCAGGTATTTAGGTAGCCAGGACCCCCCAGGAGATGAGACAAATACATAGTCAACAAACCCTGTTAAAAAAAATAATAATAATAACACCTCTTCTTTTCTCTAAGTCCAGAGCAGGCAATGTGATATCATTGCGCCGCCTGCTCCGGGATGCCACTTTCCGCATCTACGAGGCCCTAAACCTATTCGGAAGCTTACACCCTAGCAACGGCTGCTGTGAATACTGGGTCTAGGTGAGCCAGCAATGCAGCTCAGTAGTGAGGGGCCCCCTGCACCCCAGACACCGTCACTCAGGGCCCACCAGGGGAATCAACAGCACCCCCCCCCCCCCAAGTTGGTCAATCCAAGCCGCCTCAGAAGCCTGGACCCTGGCGGCCTCCCCGAACATTTGTCCGGTTGTGTGTATCGCCAGTCCAGGCTTAACCCTAACATCCCTAACAGTAGCTGAGTAGCTATGATGGTAGCAATACCAACTTATGTAGTTTTATGTTTAAATGCTTTTACACAATAAAAACATTTAAAAAAAATAATGTCTTAGCATTGGGCAAATTGTTTGGACCCTTCTGTTAAAGAAAATCCACAATGGTCACTGAAATAAATTGAAACCATTCAAAATCATAATACACATATTTTACAAATCAATTAATGAAAGTCAGACATTGCATCTGAATTGTGGTTTAACTGAAGAAAAAAAATAATGAAACTGGCCTGGACAAAAATAATAGTACCCCTATAAGAGATTGAAAATAATTTGACCAAAGAGCCATGTTAAACTAAGGGGTGTCCAATAACTAGCATCACGGTGTTTTCAAACTCATAATAAGTCAGTATGCCTATTTAAAGGGAGTAAGCAGTCACTGTGCTGTTTGGTATCATGGTGCATAGCACAATGAACAAGGAACATACACAAGAAACGATCAGCTCACTGTGTAATCCCGATTCTGCTGGTTTGGAGGAAGCACGGTAAGGAGCGAAACTTAGACTCCAGCATGCAGGAAAAATGTAGAAAATTCCAGCTTCTACTTCCAAAAAGTAGCATAAAGTTCTTCTCTTTCTCTTTCATCAACTCCTTAACGACCACCTTCCGTCTTTTGACGTGGCTGCAGACATCGGAGTTTGCGGAGCTCGGCACCGCAGCAGAGCTGAGAACAGGGCTGTACGAAACCTCCGCTCCCCCGTGCTTCAACCTTTTGGTTGCCGCAGTTCGTCATCGCAGCGCAATAAGAGGGTTTCCCTGCTCTGTCGGGTGATTGTGTAACAAGCCAGCGATCAGGGCAGACTGACACAGATTATAATGTATTAGCATTTATGAATATGCTAATACATTACTAAGTGTAAATAAAAAAAAGTAACAGTTATCCCTTTATAGGATTTTAAAAAAGAAAAGTAAAAAATATAAAAAATGTAAAAAAAATAAAAATAAAATAAAAATAAATATTTAATAAAAAATAATTGTGCATACATTACACATACAAAAAAAACCTATACATATTAGGTATCGACACGACCTAATAACCGCTAGAAGTAATCTAACACGTTATTAAGTTTGAAATGTGAATGGTGTAAATAAAATAGAATAAAATAAAAAAATTTAAAAAATGTAAAACAAATTCTGCAATTATTTATAAATTAACTTAAACTATTCCCCCATAAAGTACAACTCATCTTGAATAAAACGAGGCCTCACGCAACTGCGTCATTGAAGAAATAAAAAGTTACAACTGTTGAAACGCAAGGAGGCAAAAACTAAAAAAAATGTGCTGGTCAATGACTACCTTTAAGGCATTTGGCTTAAGGGGTTAAAATCCGGTTTTAACACAAACCTTCAAATAGTAAGTGTTGTTAAACCCAGTTAGAAAATTATAGACAAACAAGTTAAAGGTAAAGGCTCTAAGATTATCTTCAAACATCTTGATGTTGAAAGGAGTTGAAGCATACAATACTGGAGAAGTCCCCTTCACACCTGAGACAGCTGGAGCCGCTCATGAGAGGTGAGCCAAATACCTGTGGACAGGCACAGAACTCTCATTGAGAATTACCGAAATAGTTTGTTTGCAGTTATTGCTTCAAAAGGTTGTGCAACAAAACATTAGGTTAAGGGGACATTCATTTTAGTTCAGGTTTCATTAGTTTTTAAAAAATTTTGGCTTAATATTAATTGAAAAGAAATGTCTGATTGTCATGAGTTAATTTACACTAAGTTTAAATTTATAACTTTTATCAGTTTCAAGTTATTTCAGTGACCACTGTGGGTTTTTCTTTCTTTAACCTCTTACTGATATTGGACATATGAGTACGTCCTGTTGCTGGTAAGGGGCTTTGTAGTGGGACTGTGGTGCTAATTGCAGCTAGCAATAGTTGATTACAGCGCAGGGCGCCGCCACCTTCCCGCGCTGTGTAACCCCTTAGATACTGCACTTAAGATGGTCGCGCCGTTTAAATCAATGAGTAACAGTGCCGCGCACCATTCCTCACTTTGATCACGGCCCCCGCAACGAAATCGCGGGGCCTAGATCGTGACTGTATTAGGCTGTATAAGTGATTGCATCCCCTAGTGGTGAAGCACTCTAGGAGGACTCAAAGTTACAGTAAGAAAAAGTTTTAAAGTGTAAAAAAAATAAATAAATAATTAAAAGTTTAAATCACCCCCCTTTTGCCATTTTACAAATAGAAAAAAAAAGTTACACATATTTGGTATCGCCGCGTCCAAAAAAGTCCGATCTATTAAAATCTAACATCATTTATCCCATATGCTGAACACTGTAAGAGAGAAAAAATTCAAAGTGCAAAAATTGCGTTTTTTGGGTCCTTTCATGCCCCTTAAAAATTGGAATAAATTTAATCAAAAAAGTTGCATGTATTCCAAAATGGTACCAATAAAAACAGTGCTTCAGAATGCAAAAAATGCCCACTCCCTCAAGTCCGTAGGTGTTAGTACAAAAAAGTTACTGGTTGCAGGAAGTGGCGCTGCAAATTTCAAAAATAGAAAATGTTTGGATTTTTTTTTACGGTATCAAAACATTAAAAAAAACTTAAATATTTGTTATTGCTGGATACATATCAACCTGTAGAATACAGATAACACATCAGTTTTACTGAAGCTTGAAAGCCATAAAAACAAAACTCCCACAAACATGGCGCAATTACCTTTTTTTTTACATATTGCCTCACTAAAAATTTTTTGCGGTTTCCCATTATTTCTATGATAATTTGAATAAAACCATTAGAAAGTACATTTTTTCCCGCAAAATAAAAGCCCTCATGCATCTATGTCAGTCAGAAAATAAAAAAAGTTATGGCTCTGGAAAGATTGACTAAAGGGATATTTCTCCTTTTTTCACAAAGAATATTTAATATGCTATTGGTATTGGATTTAATACTGTTGAGCAGCGTTACAAATAAAAAAAAATTACCAAGATTGCAGTATTTTCTTCATCCTGCCTCCCAAAACTCGGATTTACAGGTGCTAAAAAAGTTTTTTCCCCTAAAATGACTTTAATGAAAGCATCAACTAATCCTGCAAAAAACAAGCCCCTACACATCTCTATGTAGAGAAAAATAAAAAAGTTATGGCTGACTACGATGACATAAAAACACAATTTTTTACAAACACATTTGTCTTGTGTAAAAGTAGTAAAAAATAAAAAACTACATAAAATTGACATAGTTGTAATTGTACTGACCGCATAGTAAAATTATCATTTATACCGCACGGCGAATGCTGTATTGAAATCCAAAAAACAGTGACGCAATTGTATTTTTTTTCCATTTTCACAGCCCAATACTAGAAAATCTGTGAAACACCTATAAGCCCAAAATGCAAAATACAGTTCCCTGAGGGGTGTTAAATCCAAAATGGGGCAACTTCTGGAATGTTTCACCTGTTCTAACATTATGGGAGCCTTGTAAATGTGACACAGCACTCACCAAAATCTGCATTCTCAAAGCCAAATAGCGCTCCCTCCCTTGAACACCCTTTCATGCACCCAAACAGCAGTTTACTCCCACATATAGGGTATTGCCGAACTTAGAAGAAATTGTGTAACACATTTTGGGGTGAATTTTTATCCACTGTTACAATGGATACCCATACATAGCAGTACTGCTATCCATGGCAAGTGTCAATCACTATGCCCGACTGTACCCTTCAGGGCACGGCCAGATGTGGTCACGTCACAGGCAGCCCGAAAGCCTTTCTTAGGCTATGTCTACATAGCTAATGTTAAAATGTCCTCCAAAATCCTTCGGCATTTTAACATTATTGGACATTTGCGATAACCAGAGTTGATTATCGGATTTGCCGGCGGTCTCATACATTCAATGTACGGGGTCGATGGCAAATCTGGGTGAAATATGCAGCATGTTATAACCCCTTAAAGACTTTGTGTTTTTTTGGTTAACACGTTAGTTTTTTTCCCAGAGCCATAACTTTTTTTACATTTACACCTACATAGACATGTGAGGGCTTTCATTTTGTGGGACAAGATGTACTTTCTAATGGTGTTATTCACTGTACCATGGAATATACTAGGAACCCTCAAAAAATTCCAAATAAAATGTGAAAAAAAACTTTCTTGTGCCAGGTTTGCAGGAATTTTTTTTTTCGGCATTCACTCTCCAGTATAAATGAAGTTTTCAGTATTTTCTGCACATTGATATGATTCTGGTAACACCAAATATGTAGAGTTTCCATTATGTTAGGGGCCGTTTACACGGCAATGGACAGATACCGGTTGGTTTATCTGTCCGGTATTTGTCCTGTTTTGCCCCCGTCCCCACGGCCATGGCCCCTTCACATTGACTCGTACATATTCTGTCCGAAAACTGGACAGAAGAATGTGCAAGCATAATGTTTTTCGGACAGCCGGCGGTTTGAAAAACTGACAGGCAGAAAACCCGTGCAGTGAAATTTGCACTGCGGCGCCATTTTCGGCGACTAGTAACCTTTTTGTACGAACACCTATAAATGTCCCTCTTTTTTATTTGGGAAATAGATTTGTGTAAAAAGTATCTGATTGCTTCCTTGCTGTATATTACAAAACAACTTAAAGGGGTTGTCTCTCTATATCGATTTATCTTACCACAGTTCTGTTTTCTTGGTTTCATTTTTTAATTCAGAGGTGTGTTTACTGGCTTCTACTGGCCTGCAGTGACAAGCTGCTGAGGACACCAGGTCTGTAGCTATAGCAACCAGTGCAGACAGCCTACCAGGAGAGATCAAACCGGTCTGTAGCTATATTATCCAGCACTGGCAGCCTATCAGGAGAGATCAAACAGGTATGTAGCCATAGCGACCTGAGGAGCTGATGCAGCCCATACAAGAGGGGATATCAAAAATAACTAGGACCCTGTTAATGGACACATTATATGGTGACTTGTGTGTGCAAGATCTTTAACATAAAATGCAATCCTTGGAGTTAGACAACCCCTTTAATATTTCATCATTGGATACAATGCAATCCTGAAAATGTGTCCCTTTTTGGATAAAAAGTTAGCATGTATGTGTGGTGTGGTTAGAGGCATGGCCCTCTTTGCAATCTCTAAAAGTTGGGAGGTATGTGATATCCCACAGAGGGCAGATGACAGGAGCAAAGGGCAGGAGACAAGGGGTCAACTCCTGCCTTTAGAGGGGGCAGGAGACAGGTTCCAGGGGGCAGGAGAAAGGCCACAGGGAACAACTCCTGCAGCTGTTTCTCTCCTCCTTTGGCAGGAGACAGGCTGGGCACTCAGAGCAGATAAAATCTTTTACTTCCTACTGCCAGGGTGTTAAGTTTGGTAGGTGTTCAACGGGATCCCTCAAGTATACTGGATGGTAGCCAAATTACCATGTTTTTCCAAAAAAGCCTGATTTTCGCTGATTCTTGGAGTAGGTGCTGAATATAAGCCCTACTCCAAAAATAAGCCCTAGTTAGTCAGCGCCTCCTGAGTGATGTCATCTGGTGCCGCCTCCTGGGCAGTGCCGTTCCTGAGCCCTGCCCACCCTGATAAACAGCTTTGTGGAAACCTCCAGTGTTTTCAGGCTGAAGGACCTGAGATGATGTCACAGTCAACTGACAATGTGTAAGTGACAGTTCAATGTATACACACACACATACATATACACTCACATTTATACAATCATACAAACAAAACCTTAAATCTTAAAGTGTGGCTACTGTGACTTGCTGGGATTTGTAGTCCCCCAGCATACCGCAATTTCAAGATAAGGCACTGAAAGAATAGACACACACACACACACATATATATATATATATACTGTATATATATATATATATATATATATTTACACACACACATACATATATACACACAGTACATAACCTATTGTCAGAAACCATGGGGTGTATGTGTGTGTATATACACGCTGGTACTTGTAGTTCCACAGCAGCTGCCAAGGAACTAAGTGTCCCAGTATGCAGTGTCTGCACCTGTTGTGTTAAAAAACTAGCTCTAGCCCTTTTTTGGATATTAAAATAATATAAGACCCTGTCTTATTTTTGGAAAAACAGGGTAGTTGAAACAACTCGGACCGTGGATGGATGCATTCAACACAGAGCTAAAATGACAGAATGTCATAACCCTGAATTTGTATGAACTATTTCTATCCTTAACAAGGGAGAAATCAAGAGAGACATGTATTTGGAAAAAGTCTTGATTTAACATTCCCTACATGTTAAAAGCTCTTCTTTGTAGTGAGACAACCCCTTTAACATAGGATAGCTCCACAAAGGAAAGTCCTTAGATACCTAAAAGGATAAACTGAGTATTTTCTAGGCCATCCTGCTTGATGCTACAGTTTCCCTCAATAGTATGAATTTCTTTATATATTGTTAAGGATGGAAATAGTTAAAAAATTCAGGGTCATGACAACCTGTAACTTTGTCAATTTAACCTTTGAGTTCTTTATCTGTTAAATGCAAGTCTCAGTGTGTGCGGATATTAATGAGATAATTTAGGCAGTTAAAGTGGTGGTCCCACTACAAGTTTTTCAGGTCGTTTGCCCCCTCTGAAGTTTAAAAAGGGGCGTCGGCATCCTTCACTGGCTTGGCTCGCTCCCGATGCTGCCATAGTAACCTACAGAGAACCTGCGTTTCTGTTCTCCTGCTGCAGCCCCAAAGTAGAATGAGAGCTGGCAGCATTGCCTGAGAGCGAGAGACGTTCTGTCAGTACAGCCCCGCTGTCTATTCCTCTCAGCTGTGCACAGGGGCGTAACTAGAAATGGCAGGGCCTTATAGCAAACTTTTCAATGGGGATCCCCTCTAGGTATGAAAAAAAAATTAACTTATCACCTTCTCCGTCAAGAATAACAGAAAAAATAATGCACACCAGACACATCCCGCACACGCCGCTCACACGCTGACCACATCCCGCACACGCCGCTCCCACGCTGAACACACCCCATGCACGCCACTCACACGCTGGACACATCCCGCGCACACCGCTCGCACGCTGGACACAATCCCACGCATGCTGCTCGCACGCTGGACACAATCCCGCGCACGCCACTCACACCCCATGCAATCCAGTCACACACTTGACACATCCCGCACACACCACTCACATGCTGGACCCATCCCGCGCATGCCGCCCACAACCCATGCACGCCACTCTCACGCTGGGCACATCCCGTGCACACCGCTCACAACCCATGCACGCCAGTCACACGTGGACACATCCTGCGCCTGCCGCCCACATCCCATGCACGCCAGTCACACGCTGGACACATCCCGCGCACGCCACTCACATGCTGGACCCATCCTGCGCATGCCGTCCACACCCCATGCACGCCACTATCACGATGGACACATCCCGTGCACACCGCTCACAACCCATGCACGCCACTCACACACTTGACACATCCCATGCACGCTGCTCACACCCCATGCACGCCAGTCACACGCTGGAACATTCACGCGCACGCCCACTCACATGCTGGACCCATCCTGAGCATGACAGCTCCCACCCACCCCATGCACGCCACTATCACGATGGGGACACATCCCGTCGGCACACCGATCACACACCCTATGCACGTCCAACTCACCGCTTGGACAACAGCGCTGCGCACGCCGCCCAATCCCATGCACCGCCTGTGCCACATTGCTGGACACATCCTGCGCACGACGCTCGCTCGCTGGACACAATCCCGCGCCCGCCGCCCACACCCCATGCACGCCACTCTCACGCTGGGACACCATCCTATGCACAAGCTGACTCACACCCATGCACGCACAGTCACTCGATGGACACCATCCTGCCGCCGCCGCCCACCACCCTGCACGCCAGTCTCACGCTGGACAATCCGTGCACACCGCTCACAACCAATGCACGCCACTCACAACGCTTGGACACATCCGCGCACGCCGGCCCACACCCCAATGCACTGCCAAGTAAGTCACACGCTGAACACATCCCATGCACGCTGCTCACACCCCATGCACGCCGACAACACGTGGGACACATTACGAACGCACGCCACTCACATGTGGACCCAATCGCTGCGCATGCAAGTCCACACCCCATGCTCGCTACTTTCACGCTGGACACACAATCCGTGCACACCGCTCACACCAACCCATGCACGCCACTCACACGCTTGACACATCCCGCGCACGCCGCCCACACCCCATGCACGCCATCGCACACGCTGGGACCATCAGGGTATTGCCGCCCACAGCCCATTGCATGCACTCTACGCTGGACACATCCCATGACACGTGCTAATATACCCCATGCATGCCAAGTTCACACGGGCTGCGACACTCATCCTGACGACCCACCACTGCTCGCTCGACCGGATCAATACCGCGCCCTGCCGCCAACACCCCATGATGCCACTCACAAGCTGGACACATCCTGCGCACGCCACTCACATGCTGGACCCATCCTGTGCATGCCGTCACCATACACCCGCCATGCACGCCACTCTCACACTGGACACATCCCATGCATGTCGCTCACACCCCATGCACACCACTCACATGCTGGACACATCCCGCGCACGCCACTCACACCCCATACACGGCATTCATACACTGGACACATCCCACACATGCCAGACACATCCCACTGGACACTTCCCACACACGCCAGTCACATCTCACACATGCCACTCACACACTAGACACATCCTGCACACGCCGGTCACACATTGGACACATCCTACACACACTATTAACACCACATAAGTCACACACCGGACACATCAGACACACAACGGTCACATCCCACACACATATTTCAACCACAAACTTATCAAAAAAGCCACAAAAACCACTATGAATCACTACAGAAAAACATAGAGTACAATCACTAGCTTAAAAATAGATACAGTGCCTTGCGAAAGTATTCAGCCCCCTTGAACTTTTCTACCTTTTGCCACATTTCAGGTTTCAAACATAATAATTAGAGATGGGCGAATTTCTCAAAAATTCGATTCGCCGACTTTGCAGAATTTTCCGACAAAATCCGTTTTGGGACGAATCACGTTAAAAAACAGCTATTTCCTAGCTGCACAGAGCCTCTTAAGCGCCGGTGCAGTAGAACATTGTGCCATGCTTAAATATGCAGAGGGAGCTTGGTTTGATCTTCATACAATGCTATGTTTTGGCCCGTTCGCTTCCCACAGCCAGAGAACTACTATGTACTGTGGCCTGTGTGCCACTATGCAGTGAGGACAAAATATTTGAGACCAGTGGGCTGTAATAGCGGTTGTGGGGAAGGACTATCCGGCCTGCTTCTTGCAGGAAGAAGCGGGCAAATAATAGTGTTGAGGAGACGTTGGCAATGGGGGTTATGTTGTGAGTGGTCCAGGCTTTGTACAGCGACACCGTATGTGGGACGGCGGTGACAGCAAAAACACTAATCGATGTAGCCATCGCACTTGTGAGTGGTGAGAAGCAAAGCAAGGCTGGGACAGGGTTTAACGGTGCCCTTGTTAAACAAGATATAAAGTGGCCCCCCAAAACGGAAAATTCAGCCCACCTCCATGCCTACCTTGTGCCCCTTTTCTCCCTCGGGATGAAGTGGCGCCTACGCCAGGGTCGCCTCACCATTGTCACGGCCCCCCTGGAAGTATTACGTTTTCTCTGTACTTAAGTTTAGGAGAGGGGGCAGAAGGAAGGAGGATCTTGGACGACAGACAACTCGGGACTCTCGGAGGACTGTAGAAGCTTTAATGTCTGGGCGGAGATGTAAAGTTGGGTCGTCTTCAGCATACTGGAGGTTTTGAAAAAGACAATGTGATGCTATCAGCTGACCCAGACCAACAGTGTACATGGGCGTTCATCATTATCCTACATTGGGGAGAGCGGCAGCTTGCGTGTCAGGAAACTGGCGCCAGCCCGTAAGTCGGTAGTGTGCCCGGGAGTCAGCAGGGTCGGTCCGCAGTGGCGAGGTTGGGAGCCAAGGACGGCCAGAGATTTAGACACCCCACTTTGCAGGCTCCAGGAAAGTGCGGCACAGGGGCTCTTGGGGTCAGCGGCCGGGTAACAGTCAGTCAGTGTGGAGACTTTTTGGTGGTAACAATCACCTACTTGGCGGGTCGGTGTGCCCAGTTTTTTTTTTTTTTTTTAAACGATGACACCAGAGGAGGGTTGAACATAACTATATGTAGAAGAAATATGTTGGGCAGAAAGGTTAAAGCTTGTGACCATGGACCTAACGTTGGCACACGGCCCCGACGCCATCAATTATCATGCAGTAGGTCACCATAACGTGTTTCAGATGGGTGGTACATCATGTTCCCAAACTGCAGACAGCCACACAGTGGTGCTGCCTCCATTTCAGGCAATCAAAGGATTCACCACTCTTGCGAAGGACAATCTCCCCCTGTCTATTAACATCATCTACCGAGTGGCACTGATACTCCTGCTCCTCGGCACTCATGGGCGTGCAGCCAGTCGTTCAATCGAGACGATTGCACAAGAGACAGCAGTATGCGTCTTACCCTCCCTAAGTGCAGAAGCTGACCGTGCTCCTGTCCAAGTTGGTGGTACTGCAGTCCCTCCCTTTTCACTTCTGCAGTGTAATGACACGGGTAGTGGCTCCTTTGCACCACCGCAAGCGGTGGTAGCGGCCACGACAGGGAGAGAGGTCTAAGTAGGTCCACGGTTGTTCCACCAGAGCCCCATCGCATGGCAGGATGGACTTTCTGCGGCGCGGACTCCTAACCAGGGTTCGCTACACTCTGGATGGATAGGGCTTGCGGTGGCAGCCGAGGCGCAGTCAGAGGTGCCCTGGTACTGAATCGTCAAGACGAAACTCGTGCAGTCAAAAGGTCAGGCCAAACAGGTCAGGGCAGGCGGCGGAAGATATTCGAGGGTAACGCGTAGCAGAAAGGAACAGGTGGGTGTACACGGGCAGACAGGAATGATGAACGGCGGGGCGAGGAAATTGATGAAACAGGAATAAATATGATTAGACAGGGGGAAATTATTGCACAGGGGGAAAAATTGATGGGAACATGAATAATATATAACAGGTGGGGAATTGATGAACAGGGGGAAAATTGTTGACCAGGAATAAATTTATTAACAGGTGGAAAATTATTTATCAGGGGGAAATTGAGAACAGGAAATAAATATATTAAACAGGGGGGTGAATTATTGAATTAGGGGGAAATTGTTTGGAACTATGGAATAAATATATTAACAGGGGGAAATTGGATGAACAAAAGAAAGGCCATTAATGAGTTTTTCTTTTGATTTTGATGTTCCAAGTGGACAGGAGTCATCCCCTAGGGCCCTCCCCAACATAGGCTGATATGTGACATTCTAAACGGTGGAATTCCAGCCTCCATATGTTGGAACTCGCCCACCCGACTCTCATGAACAGATAAAGGCTACAATGGTTTATTGATGATCCAAGCGGGCAGGTGAAAACCCTGTGTAATTTCTAATGTCGGCCCAGTGGCAGCTCATGCGTGACACCTGCCGTTTGCTCTGGCCTTTCATGCGAAAAATTTTAGTATTCTGTTATTTGTGAGTCGGCCAATGGACCACCGCAAGGCAATGGACAATAGCCTCGCAGGAACGGGGTCTAAAGTAGGGCCCCGTGTTTTCACCAGAACCCGCCGCAAGAAGCGGGCTTGGAAACTTTGCTCGCGGTGGGTGGTTACCAGTTCGGTATACCCCTTGGACGTGTACTTGCTTGCGGTTGGTTACAGCCGAAGGTGTAGCATGGTACAAAGTCGGGGGACAGGCGGTGGGTAAAGGTCAGGACAGGGGCAATGGTTCATGGTCAAGGGGACGGAGGCAAGAGGTAACGGTACACGGATATGACAGACGAGGCTCAAGGAAACACTTTTCTGCTATAGGCTTAGAGATATTATTATTTTATTATTATTATTAATTAATATTTATTTTATAGTCTTGGACGAGCAATTGTGCGTGCTGGAAGCGCTTTTCCCATGTTACAAATGCAGCTAAAGAATTTCCTCACAGCTTTTAAAATCTGGACACCTAGATAATAGATTTCAGCCAAACTTTTAAGTTTTTCTCCTGTGTTATTTTTCATGAACAATAAAAGTTTTTTCAACTTTGCTTTCGTCAAACCACTTTGAAAAATCTGTGTGGATGTAAATTTGTTTCCCTCCTGGTAACAGGGGAGGGCCTTCCAGGAAAGGACTTGTGTTATTACTTTCTGTAAGTTGGATCATACGATTCACATTCCTCATAATGAAGGGACTGAGTTCATCTAAAAGCCAGTTTTGCCAGCATTTGACTTTTGCTTCTTTTTTTGTTCTGTCCCATTCAGTTTTGTACTGAATTCAATCAACAATGGCACAGAATGCACAAAATAAGGCCACCTAAACATTCCCTGTAGTTATGGTCTCCATTCAGTTCGAAAGTTACACATACGCTGCATTGGGAACAACACTGGTGTAACGCAGATAGAAATGGGATTAACCACCCAGTTTATAGCTTTCACATGAGTGTTTGATCATCACTGCAGTCCTCCTCAGACGGTCCTTGGTATGCAGAGAGGCTGAACCGGCTCGCGCAAAAAACCTTCTGATGCACTCTCCACATCAATACATGCTCAAGAACCAGGGGATGTCTGTCCCACCTCTTCGTTGCAAGTAGCTTATGAACCTGTTCTCATATTGATCATCCACGCTGTATGGGGCGCTGAGCCCAGGACCCCACAGATTGTTCTTCTGGCTGAGGGGGACCTGGAACGGGACCAGAGGTGGGTTGAGGACAGATGTGAAGGGCGCCTGACCCTGTTCCTGAGCCTATGCAACTAAGAGTTGTATGTGGACGAACCAACCGATTATAGGTATACATAGGGTGGTAGATGTCATCTGGGATGAAGTTTTGACTAATCAACCATATCAAGAACCCTTGGGCTTGCTGATCAACACACGGCGCTACATGACACCGGCAGTTCTTGGCGATACCGAGGTGACCCTGCTGCCTGCGAGTCTCCCTTGCTGTGGCTAGCGACCTGGGACTGCTCCAGGAATGTTTGTTTGCCACCTGGCCACTCCACATGTGAAGGAGCCTGCCACCTCTCTGTCTGACCTCTATTCTGTTTGTTCTCAAAATGTCACAGACTCTGTATTAATGAAGATATCTGTATATGGATAAATACACACCTTATTTGACTCCAACATGAACCGCTCTAACAGGCTTGGGTAATCCTTTGGATAGCTAAATGCGCTCCACAAATGGCCAGGAACAAATTTATTGTATGTTGCCGTTTAAAAACACTGTGTATTTTACTGATTATAAAGCACAAAAACATTACAAATAAACCTTGGATTTAAATGTTGCTACAGAAATCACCAGGGAAAAAATTAACTGGTATGTGGAGTGGTTAAAACGACGCGTCTTCTCTTTACTGACTTACAA
Source organism: Phyllomedusa bahiana (assembly GCA_025379985.1). Classification (NCBI taxonomy): domain Eukaryota; kingdom Metazoa; phylum Chordata; class Amphibia; order Anura; family Hylidae; genus Phyllomedusa; species Phyllomedusa bahiana. The sequence continues at coordinate 44,287 of JAODAL010018959.1, read as the reverse complement.
AAGCGAACAACATGCTTTAAATTTACCTTCGGATATATATTTTTGCTAAAGAAATCATCGCGCCCCTTAGGTGAGGGAAGGGAGTGTTGTTGGTAGTGATGCGGAGAGGCGAACGGGCTTAGCCCCGCCCCTTCCGCCCAGTGAGCAGTTGGCGCGACACGAGGAAGAATAGGGACGCCAGTGCTGCGCGCTGCTCAGCGGTAATGGGCGGACGAAGCAATTTGAATGCTTGCGGCGCATGGCTGTGTCCCGGGGCGCCGACTGGCTGCGGGCCGCGGGGCCGCGGTGCAAGGACATTGTGGAGGTGGGCCGGGCAGCGAGGGGAGATCTGGTGGCGTGGCTGTGGATGGGGACGGAGGTCAGCCGCAGGAGAGTCGCACGAATCGGGGGTAGGCGCAGGAGGAGGGGCTCGCCCCCGCAACGGCTGAGACCATTGGACTGCACCCCCAGGACCCAGCCGCGCCAGCGGTAGCGCCCCCCAGGGACCCTCAGAGCTGGCATGCTGGTTTCCGCAGGCCAGGGGACGACCGGTCTAGGTCTGGGAGGGAATCCTACATTAGGACGGCGGGTCCTGCGGGGGGCAGCGAGTAGTCGGTGCGCCGGCCCGGAGCGCGGCCCGCTGCTGCCCCTATTCAACAGTGCGTTCGGGTGGTGACGGTTACGCCCGCGTGGTGACTCGCTGCGGCCAGAGGGGTGGTAACTGAGGTCGGAACTGCCCCACTCAAATACGGTTTGATAGGTCACGGCGCTGGACAAGGACAGGAAAAATGGGCTTGACGGGCGGCGGGCGGCAGGCGAGACCAAAGCTTCTGAGGATGAGGAAGATTTGTTTTTTCTTACTAACCGGGGGTCTGGCACAAATCTCGCCCCAGCCCGGTCCCACAGCACCTGCGACGGTCGGTCTCTAGTCCTTCTGGGTTTGAGGGCCTTGACACGGGTCGACGGGACTGCGTCGTTGCGAGCATGGATTTCCAACGACGTGTGAGCGATCAATGAGTCCATGTTTACGGCTGGTGGGTTTCACACAGCGCGCCCACGCAGCCTTGGTGGAGTGTTTGTCCATGTCTTGTTCGTTTCGCCGAATTTTGCCAGCGCGCGCTAGGGGTAGCGTGTGAGGGGTTTGGGGTGCGAGGAGGCGAGAAGAGGTGGGAGGTGTCAGAGGTGGCGTCGGGAGTGAACGGCGGATTGGGCCGCGCCCTCTAAGGGAGCTTTCGTTTGACGTTTTGAGAGGGAACGGGGGGGGTATGCCGGGAGCGGGGGTCGACGAGTGCGATTGCGTGGGTGTCTTCGCCGTCGCAAGGGGTGGCCCACTGGTTATAGAGTGGCAGTGCTGGGGGCATTGGGCCCCGGGGTCTGTGGGGTCTCGGTCGGGCTTTGCTGTGCTACGGTTTCGCGTGGCTCAGACGGATAAAGAAGCCGAATGAGGGTTGTTAGGATGATGATTGGCGCGGGGCGAGGTTGTAAGTGTGCGTCTCGAGGGTCCTTTGGGGCACAATTTAAGGAAAGAAGTGAGGAGAAGATCTGGATAGACGAATACGTCGTTGATCTTCTCCTCTGTGCCCCTGGAGAAGAAAATTCAACTGTGGACAAGGGGAAGAGGGATGAGAGCAAGGAAGGAAGAAGATGGTAAGCGCAGTGGAGGCTCATTCCTCAAGCGACATTCTCGAAATGGTGTGAGGCCACTTTGCAATTTTGGCAGAAGCGGTCGTGGGGTTGAGAAAGCGCCGGATAAAATTGTGTCACGCGGCTTCTTTTTGCTACTTGATTCAATCCACTGAGGACGCATAGGGCTTTATTGGAGGGATGGCGTGGTTAAGGTTAAGACGAGCGAGATTTCGTCAGAGGAAGGCGGTGCGTGTTGCCGGCATACGCTGGGACCACAAGGACATTTGGCTTGTGGCTATAAAGTCATGGCGGCCAACTAAGATTTGGGCCCTCGTTCCTTTCCAGGGGGGGGACGGTTTGTGTCTCGGCCGAAGGAGGGTTGTTCAGGCACGGGACTCAGGGTCGCAGGCTAGTGGGGGGCTAAAGGGAGGGGTGTGATAGGTGTTTAATAAACGGGACAATGTTAAATTTGGCGCTCCTCGGCTGCCGGTTCAAGCACCAATGCTCTTCTGTGGGGTGCGTCCCACACCGCATGTGTGTGTGTGTGTGTATACCCGTGAGTACAGCCAGAAAAAGGGGCGTGTAAAAGGGGGCTCTGAATGGGTGGACATAAGGGGTGGACGCGGGTGATGGTACTCGAAAATGGCGCCATTCCTGGCTAGGTTTTTCCAGAATAGCGGGGCATCGGCGGTGTTTGTTGTCAGGAGGGTTTCGCTCAGGGGTTAAGATAACCTACGCCTGGGCACGCAGGTCCCTTCTCAGTGAGAACCTGGATCGGCACATGAACATCCGTCGCAAGTGGGTGGCAGGAAAAGTTAGCCAAGGGAAGTGGCTTTGGGGCACGGCTCGCGATGGCCCCTTTCGAACACCCCGCCAATAGTAGCGCAATTTGGTGAGTTTGTAGCTTTGGGTCGGTGAGTGCCAAAGAAAGAGCCGAACAAGTTGTCCGGCTCATACATCATCTTGTCATTTCCTAAAGGGGGCCGATCGAGTCGAACGAGTGGGATTGCGGGCCGGAACTTTGTAGTTCGGGTCGTTGTATACGTTCATTCACATGCAGCGGTTAGCTTTGGTAACGGTCAAGGGTCGGGTTCTTTGATGGCCAAAGACGGACATCGATTCGGCATCATCATTTCCAGTTGTTGCCGGGTTCATGCCGGATTAGTTTGCGGTTGTTGGGGTGTTCATGGGAAGGGGAAGTTTTATGGTTGATAGATGCCTTCCTATGGGTTGTTCGCTATCGTTGCCTTACTTTGAGGAGTTTAGCACATTTTTGGTAGTGGGTTGTTCTGGGACGTGTCGGGTTGATTCCATTATCCATTACCTCGTCGATTTTTTCTGCGTGGGGCCGGACGGTGGTCTCTGTATGTGGGTCTTTGCTTCAGGCGATGAGTGGGGTGGCGTGGGCGCTTTGGACGGTGACGTTAGCAGCGGAATAAGACGGAAGAGGACCAGGACCTGTTTGAGTTTTTTGGGGAATTTGCATCGATTCAGTTCGGATGGAGTTGCAGATTGCCGGATGAAATGTTGGAAGGGTTGAAAATGTGAGGTCCGGGACGAGCGCAAGGTTCGGAAGAAGGAAAGACTCAGTGCGAGACCTGCAATCGCGTTCTTGGGAAGCTTAATTTTTGCCTGCCGGATCATGCCTATGGAGCGGGTTTTCTGCAGGCGGTTGGCAGGTGCAACGGCTGGTATTAATAGGCCCCATATTTTATATGGACTCAAACAGGGAGCATCGGGATGATTTTGGCAGTGTGGGTCGGCAGTTTCCGGGACAAGTACAATGGGCGTTCAATGATTTTGGAAGGGAGAGGTGTCCAACAGCGAGATAGACATTTTTACAGAAGCGTCAGCAGCACAGGCTTTGGGCGCGATTGTTTTGGGGGAGCACTAACTGGTTTTGCTGGGCTCCTGGCCAGGGTCATGGAGGGAGTTGTCGATCTTGCGCAATTTGGCCATTTCTGGAAACTCTTTTCACACATTGGGGTGGCCGTGTGGGAATTGTGGGGGTCGAGAACGGTTTAGAAAATAGGAAGGTTCGTTTCTTTTGTGACAATCTTGGGGGTGGTTGCAAGCCATTAAGTACGTCTTGTCGGCTTCTTCCTATCCAGTGGTCTGGTTGGTAAGGATGCTAGTGTTGAAGTGGTCTGTCGTTTGAATTCTTGGGTCGCGAGCAGAACATGTGCGGGGGTTCATAAACGCAGGTGGCTGTATTCTCTCTCTCGCTTTGCAGGTGGGATCGCTTCAGGACGTGGGGGCACCTGTCGGCAGCGGACAGTCGGGGGGGATGGGATTGTCCTCGTCATCTTTGGGACCGTGGCCTTCGAGAGCTGGAGTTAGCTTGTATTCGGGACTTCCTGCGGATGGGTAAAACTGGGCGGCATTTCGAGATAGCACTGGGGCTTATGGTCGGGAGTGGTTACTGCAACTGGGGATGTGTCTTCGGAAGGAAAGAGATAGATCAGAGTCTTGGGGGGCCATATTACTGCTGCTTCATAGCGCTCCGATGGCCGGGCAAGGCAAGAGGTTGGTCGGCCTCCAGGGATGTCCAAAGTAATGTCTGGGTTAGCGTGTTGGGTTTCGGTATCGGACGGTTGCGGGATGTGACAAAGTAGTTTGCGGTTATGCGAGCGTTAAGGTGTTACAGGAGGGGTAGCGGTGTCCGGGATGCAAGGCGTCCAGTGGTGTTTCATTTTCTGGGAGCGATTGGGGGGTGAGCTGAGTCGGGTGATCCACGTCGGGTTTTGAGTTGGCCTTGTTCAGGTTAGACTTTTCATTGGCGTTCTTTTGGAGACTCTACAGGATAGGGGAGCTGGTGTCCCCTAGGTCTGATCGAGAAGAAGGGGGGATTGCAAGGGGGACGATGGATTGTAATAGAACAAGGGCTGTTGCGGTGCAATTTTTGCAATCGCTGATCAAAAACTGACCAGCTGAGCAGGGGTCAAGTGGGTGGTCTTACAACCGGTCCCGGCGCTTTAATGTCACCGGTGGGTCGTGTTTGTGGGTTTTTCGGGCTTTGAGGAGGGCTCAAGATGGGCCGCTTCTTTGCCATGCAGACGGTTCCTTTTTGTACGGTTTCAGTTCACTGCAATCTTGCCGTCGCTGTTTCGGAAGCAGTGGGGCTGGATCTTCTTTTCTTTCGCGCTTGCATTCGTTCCGAATCGGGGCAGCTACGATGGCCGCAAGTGGGGCTGAGTGCAGATGTGGTGCATGGATAGGGGAGGCGCGGGGAAGTCGGACAGGTTTCGTCTTACGTTACGCCCACACTTGGTGCCAGGGGTTACCCGCGTGTAAGGGTTGGTGAAAAAGGTGGCGGGGAGGGATGTGAGAAGAAGGGTCTTGGTGGTTTGCCTTGTAGTAATTGTTGTTTGCCTCTTCTGTTTATTTTTCAGGCGCGTTTCCCTCATGGTCTGGATTCTCGGGCATTTTATGTACATTGGTCGTGCGGAACAGAGCTGCGGGGCGAGACCTAAATGGGTGTCAGTGCGCGCGCGCGCGCGCGCAGCTAGGGTTTTTTGGTTGAGGTTCGATGGCTTGGAAGGCGGGGAGGTTATGCGTTGGTTAGGGGTGGTGCCTGAAAGTCATTCGGTTTGCGGCATTGGATAGGGGAAACTGATATTCTTGGTCTTGCATGATGGGAGGCAATGACTCCCTTAGGGCTTGTGTTCATCTAGGGGGAATTATCAGGACGGTTGAAATATGATTTGTTGCGCTTGTGGTCTACCTATCCGAATCTAGTGATCGTGTGGTCTGATATAGTGTACAGGCATCACTGGCGTGGGGCGCGTTCTGTTGAACGTTTGAATCGGGCTAGGATTAATTGAAAGAGCGGCGGTGTGGGGTTTTGTGGCCCGTTTAACGGAGGGGTGTCATTGTGCGGGGACATCTGGAATTGGAATACGGGGAGGGGGGGCATAAGGTCGTTTTTTGGAGGGCTGGATGGAGTGAACTTAACGGCGGTTGGTTGGTCTGGATTTGTGGGCCCTCGGACTACAGGAGGGCATCGAGAGGGCGGATCAGTGTGGTGGGGTCTTAGCATGCATGAGGTTTCATGAAACATGCTCGTGGTGGCAGGCAGGGGGTCTGGGGAATTGGGCAGAGAGATGATTGCCTGGGGGAGTCCATTAGGGGTGTGAATCCCTCGGGGGTGTGGCAAAAGGTGGACACGACCTGGCGAAGCGCTGGGGGGGGGCCTCTTCCAGGCTGGTACCCCTGAGAGCAAATTGGGCTGGAGCCCATCATGTATGGCTTTGGGACCTGCCGAGCCATGTGGAATGTCGGCTGCTGGGGGCAGTGTGGTTTCCCTTCGGGGGATTGGTCGCCAGGTCGGATGTTTGGCTCCTAGACCTCTGCCCCTCTGGTTGGTATTGGGTTGCCAATGGCTGAGTTGCGTCTATGATTGCTTGGGGGTTGGAGCTAAAACTCGAGTGGACGTTAGCTGGGGAGGGAAGGATGTTTAGAAGTAATTTATCATGGTACCGTATTTAGGTACTTGCGGAGAATGTTGGTTATAAGTAATTTATGAAAATGTGTATTTATGTTTGTATTGTTAATAGAAACGGCTGCTTGGCCAATTTATCCTATTGATTGTCATGATTTATTGGGTAAGGGTCAAAGACAGTGGGTCTGGTTGATATATGGCGAGGTTGTAGGAGGTAAGTTGTTGTAGGGGCATTAACGTAGCCATTCAGGTTTGCCCAGGGTCATGAGGTGGATGGAGAGCATTTGTGAAACAGGCTGGAGTCAGTGAGGTTAGATGGAGAGCATTTGTGAACAGCAGTTTTCAGCCCTTTCCACAGATTCTCGATTGGATTCAGGTCTGGACTGTGACTCGGCCATTCTAAAACCTGGATACGAGTATTTGTGAACCTTCCATTATAGATTTTGCTTTATGTTTGTGATCATTGTCTTGTTGGAAGATAAATCTCTGTCCCAGTCTCAGGTCTTTTGCAGACTCCACCAGGTTTTCTTCCAGAAAGGTCCTGTATTTGACTCCATCCATCTTCCCATCAATTTTAACCATTTTCCCTGTCCCTGCTGAAGAAAAGCCCAAACCATGATGCTGCCACCACCATGTGTGACCGTGGGGATGGTTCAGGTGGATGAGCTGTGTTGCTTTTACGCCAAACATATCGTTTTGCATTGTGGCCAAAAAGTTGGATTTTGGTTTCATCTGAGCAGAGCCCCTTCTTCAACATGTTTGTTGTCTCCCAGGGGCTTGTGGCAAACTTTAAACAAGTCTTTTTATGGATATCTTTGAGAAATGGCTTTCTTCTTGCCACTCTTCCATAAAGGCCAGATTTGTGCAGTGTACAATGGACATGGACAGACTCTCCCACCTCAGCTGTAGATCAGTTCATCCAGAGTGATCATGGGTAGTGTTGAGCGATTGCGTTGGCTATCGAGATCGATCGATAGTCGATAGTCGGCCGCTATCGATAAGGTTTTTCGATAGTGAGCATCGATTATACGCGATGACCATTAAAGTCTATGGGAGAGCAACAAAACCTTCATTATTACACCCAAAAAAAGGCTGGAGAAGCTGAAATTAACATCCACAACAGTCAAATGGATACGTGCTACATCTTAGGCAACACATTAGGTTATAAAAGTCATAGAAAAAAGTCACAGACCATTTACTATCCCTGTCCCTTTTACCACAGGCCTGACCCTTAAACCTGCATCACCCACAAATTAAAAAGTGCCAGTAGGCAGTTTTGATTTGAACCCTCATGTTACTTGAACTGGACATTGAAAAATCCCTGTCCTGGAACGCAGCAGAAACCCCAACCGCATGACCCCCACATTTAAAAAGTGCCGGAAAAAGGAGTCTTTCAACCACCATTATAGATGAACTGGACACTGACTATTCCTGTCCTGTGAGACAGCATGAGCCCCAAACCTGCATGACCCCCCCATTTAAAAAGTGCCGGAAAAAGGAGTCTTTCAACCACCATTTTAGTTGCACTGGACATTGACTATACCTGTACTTGGCCACAGCATGAGCCCAAACCCGCCATCACCCCAACATTTAAAAAGTGCCGGAAAAAAAGGGAATCTTTCAACCACCATTTTAGTTTCACTGGACATTGACTATACCTGTCCTGGGCCACAGTATGGAGCCCCAAACCTGCATAACCCCCAGATTTAAAAAGTGCCGGGAAAAAGGAGTCTGTTATGTCTGTATCTTTTATGTTTTCATATAATACACGGTATTTTTGCACCTTTCAATTCACCTGTGGTGAATAATGAATTGCTGTTTTAAGATTTACGTAGATGCTGCGTCAATAAACAGTGCTGGGTGCGCAAAAGTCAAAAAACACGTAACTTATGTTTTGATTATAATAAACTGTATTTTTGCACCTTTCCAATTCACCTGTGGTGAATATAGAATTGCTGTTTTAAGATTTACGTAGATGCTGCGTCAATGAACAGTGCTGGGTGCGCTAAAGTAAAATAACACTTAACTGTTTTTTTTTGATATAATAAACTTTATTTTTTGCACCTTAAATTCACCTGTGGTGAATATAGAATTGCTGGTTTAAGATTTAGTAGATGCTGGTCAATGAACATGCTGGGTGCGCAAAAGTTAAAAAAAACACGAAAACTGTGATTTTTTTCGTACGATACACAGTATTTTTGGCAACAAACAACCTGTGCTGACTACAAGATTGCGGGTTTGTAATTTAAGTGCAAGGTGGATATATCAACAGTCACAGGTGTAATGGGTAAAAATTGAACACCTATCTGAAATGTATCCTGATAATAAAATTGGAGTTTTGCAGTAACAAAGAGACCTGCAGTTACTAGAAAAAATGTTTTATCCAATATAAGTTCAGGCTGCCCAATATCCGGGAATATTTCAATAGCAAACTGTTAATAATAAAGATATTCCACTACCATGTCTACACTAAGTCTTGGTGAACTTTAAATCCAGTGTTTTTATAGATAGAGCTTGTCTGTGTTCGGCCGGGGGCCCCCCCCCCCACCCCACCCCCCCCGCTCCACCGCCGTGAATTTACAGTGGTAGATTCTGCTTTAAAATTCTCTAGCAAAACTACATAAAATGTTCAAATCCCTAATCTAACTAAATTGGAAGGATCACAGCTAATAGTAGAGGTTTCTCGTGCAGAAATAGACTAATTTCGCTGAGCTGTTTGGCCACAGGCAGAGCGCAGGTCCTATCCCTATGAGACGCTGAGAGACACTGAGGCTGAAAGAGGAAACGCTGTTCTATGTAAAACGAGGTCATGTGATTTTTCCAGCCAATCGCAACCATACACATCCCAGTCATGACGTCGCACACACATCTCACCCTGCTCTATTCTGTAATCTGATTTGCTGGCCGCCAAAAAATTTCAGGAAGCGCCGAAAAATGCGCGATCTTAATAGATGATGCACAGATTTTAACCTTAATTATCGCATGATCTGGAAATTTCGATCACCATAAAAACCTTGCCGATTTCAACTTTGTCGATAAAAATCGCTCAACACTAATCATGGGCCTCTTGGCTGCATCTCTTATCAGTCTTCTCCTTGTTTGAGATGAAAGTTTAGAGGGGCGGCCGGGTCTTGGTAGATTTGCAGTGGTCTGGTACTCCTTCCATTTCAATATGATGCTTGTACCCGTGTCCTTGAGATTTTAAAGTTTGGGAAAACTTTTTGTATCCCAAAAAACGGCTTTTTTAAAATTGTCCACAGCAGTATCACAGACCTGCTGGTGTGATCCTTGGTCTCCATGATGCTCTCTGTGCTTTAAACAAAACCCCTAGACTATCACAGAGATGTACATTTAACGAACTTGTTTAACAACAGGGGAAATATATTTTTTCATAATCACGTCATGTAAAAAAACCATTGGATCTTTCCCGAGATCCTCCTGAACTTCTGGAGTGATTTTTGCTGAAATAAAAGAAAAGGGGGCCTAAAAATATTGCCACCCCACTTTTCGTTTTTTATTTTTTTTAAAAAAAAGTTTAAAAAAACCCAATAAATTTAATTCCATTTTTCAAAAAAGTGCCCCCACTTGTTGTTAAATTTTTTCACCAAAAAAAAAAAAATTTTTTAATATTTTTAATGCTTGAAGCCCAAAGTGGGGGCAAAAGGCAAAAATTAAAGGGGGGCCAAATACTTTCGAAAGCATTGGTGTGGTTTGTGTGTGTGTGGTGTGTGTATTATATATAAAACTTTTTAATATATATATATATATATTTTTAAAATTTTATATATTTAACATAATATATTTTATTTTTTAATACCCCCTAAATCTTTGTCCCATGCTTCAGCTAAGCACTAATACACTAGGACACAGAGCATGATTTAGGGGGATTTTGGGTTTTATAGGTATTGATAGATATATATATATATATATATATATTATATATAATATATATAATATATATATATATAATATATTTTTATATAAAATATGAAATTGTAGAAAATTTAAAACCATTTTTTAACATCTCTCAACATATGTGTATGATTTAGGGGAAAAAAAAAAAATCACACTGAGGGCTGGAACCACAGACTCCAGCATTGCAAATCCAGTCACTTCCCCACTACACTACAAGCCCGCCCTTAAAAAGGCAAAAAAAAGCAGATAAGAACTGTTTCTATAAACAACACGGGACACAAGGGAAAATGTGCTTGGTCAGGCAAAGGGGAAATTTTTTGGCCTGCGTTTTAGGTGCGCTCCTGAAAACCCGCCCCAAAAACGAGCGGGATCAGACGGGAGCAAATGCCGCCTGCTTTTTCCCATTGTAAAAACCCGGTCGGATAAAACAGTTCCTTTTCATTGATGCAAACACAAAAGTGTTTTAAATACCCCGGGGGTTTCACGGGTGGGTAAAGCCCAAGGGCCTTTTTCAACTAAAGGGTGTCTGGAAAGGGGGTTCACTTTGGTTTGCTAATTAGTATAGCAGACTTGAGAAAGAAGTGTTAAAACACACAGAAGTTTTCAATCTGCTTTCTGTCTTGAAACCGAGCCCCCAGAATGTTATAGAAATTCAGACAAGAAGAGATCAGGAGTAATGCACAGAGCCTAACTCCTTATATTAATACATTAGAAACTCTCCCTGAGTCCCTTACTGATGGAGACAGTTTTGACCTTACTATATACTTTCGACCTATAGACTCATTATTCAAAATGCATATGCTGACCATATTTATTTTTAGACTGTTTTCATGGGGAAGTGGCTGGCCCCCATCTAGGTTTTTGCACTCCACCAATCTGCACAAGTTTTATAATCAGATCATCAGGTTCTAGCTGGAATCTTCTCTCCCTGAAATGTGGAGGTCTGAACAGACACCAAGAGAGTTAACATATAGCGTAGGTTCCCATCTGGATTGAGGTAATCTTGCCGCAATAGGTGGGCATTTACAGTTTTGATCAAAAATGTACACCAAGCACCTCAAACTTTTCATATATTTCAAAGCAGCAGGAATGTTTTTTCAAAAAATTCATATGTCCCCTTTGACTGTTTATTAGTGCTTTGTAGAAAAGCACAAGGGGCTGTGGTGGACGGCCGATATGTCTCACCGAGATGCCTGGTCTCGGTGTGGTAAAAAGCCATATAGTACTGGTGTCAGCAGCATTCGGCCACTGACACACGTTTTACATATACGTTTAGCATAACTGCTATGCAGTTGATTGGGGCAGCTTTTTACTGGAGTAGCCAAAAGATAAATGTGGATAAATGTAAGGTTCTGCATCTGGGTAGAAATAATCTGCAGGCATCATATGTCTTGGAGAATCGCTTGTTGAGAAAGATCTGGGCGTTCTTGTAGATCATAGACTACAGGACAGCATGCAATGTCCATCAGCTGCCTCTAGGGCAAGTAAGATATTGGCGTGTATTAAAAGAGGTGATGTCGATATCTTTTTCTTAGCAATCTCTGTCTCCCACGGACCCGAAAACACAACAGTGCACTGGGATTCTATTCAAAAGATTAGAATACTTTATTATGGACTGACATGATTTTTTAAAGGGTATAGGCGTGATCATACAGAGAAGGTAGGCATATTACAATCCAATCAAAGATAAGTATATAGCATAAGATATAGGTTACAATCCAATCAGTGTCTTAATGTAAAGATACCATTTAATTATTAAAATCATGACACCTCCCATCTACCAAAAAATAAAAATGAATACTCTGACATCTGTCTTAGTTACACTAATCTAATAACCTTAAACAAGCAGCAGCTATGACCTGTTATTCAAATGCCACGGCCTTCTAGAATCTAGACGTATCTCTTAGACCAAATATTATGATGTGAGCGGAACAGAACATGTCCTTGTATCCTAGTCAGAAATTCATACAGAATATTACACAAAGATTTAAGTTTGAAGAAGACAAGATGGATGCCATAAATTAAAATGATTATCAAACTATCAAACTTATATTCAATTCTGTTTCAAGAGGCATGGACTCGCGGGACAAGTATGTAATCCTACCGCTGTATAAAGCATTGGTGCAGCCTCACTTAGAATATGCTGTTCAGTTCTGGGCACTAGTTTACAGAAAAGATGTAATGGAGCTAGAGAGAGTGAAAAGATGAGCAACCAAACTTATAAGGGGAATGAAGCATCTTAGTTATGAGGATAGGTTAATAGAATAGAACTTATTTAGTCTTGAGAAAAGACGGCTTCGGAGGGGGGGGACATGATTAATTTATATAAATGGTCCCTACAAAAAGTATGGGAAAAAATTATTTCATGTAAAGCCCCTTCAAAAGACAAGGGGAATTCCCTTCGGCTAGAGAAAAAAGGATTCAATCTCCAGAGGAGAAAAACCTTCTTCACTGTGAGAACTGTAAATCTGTGGAATAGCCGCCTGAGGAGCTGGTCACAGCGGGAGTTTCAAGAAGGGCATAGATACCTACCTGGAACTAAAGAATACGAATACGTACGTAGCTATGTAAAATTCTGGATCTTGGCTGGTGGTGGCTCTGGGATCAGAGATGGGGTCTCCCCTGGAGCAGATTGGTTCTTGCCTTGTGGGTTTCAGGGCATTCACCAGTGGGGAGGCTGGGCTTCAACTCCTTGCCTCCTTCACTTAACCCACATTTTCCCACCCTTGATTGAACTTGATGGACAGATGTCTTTTTTCAACCATACTAACTATGTAACTATGTAACTGTGGATGGCTACTCCCATGTCCAGGTCCAGGCTTGTATTTTGATTCAGGACTATGTAAGCCTGGCAGGTTAGGTGAGCAGGGGGTGTGACTGCTCAGAAGGAGATCTGGTAGTGTGTGAGCTGGTGAGAGGTCTGCAGCAGGCTGCTGTCGGTGAATCATCTTGTGGCTTGACCCTGGTGGGGAAAAGAACCCAGACTGTGAGTGTAACAACACAGACGGACAGTGTACTGTTATGTTTGCGCTGAAGGCCAACGATGTTGTTTTTCTTGTCTGATTATTTTGAATGGATCAATAAATTCCACTGTAAAGGAATAAACGGAGGTCACGGACTAGGTTTTCCCATACTACCATTGGGCCGATCCCTACAGCTTGTAAAGCGCTGCTGATATTGTGTTGTATTTGCATTGCTTTCAGCTGCCACATCAGCGTGCACCTATATACCCATTTTTTAAAATGGATGTGCTGACTATATTTTGTTTTTAGATTTGACCTTAGTGACAGAGTCCTGTTTTTTAAACCTGACGCATGTCATTCATGACACATTGTGCTTTAAGTTAGTAATGAGTTTTGGTCCAAAGAATCCTTGCTTTTTTGTGAAAAATATCAAAATGTTGTGAAAATTAGTTAAAAAATTTCTGTGTGTAAGACAGGTGGTTACACCACCCAAAATAGTTTATAACTAGAATCTACTATATGTCTACTTTATGTTGGCATCATTTTTTACATTTATTTATATTTTTTATTGCATTAGGGGTCTTATAAATTTAGCAGCAATTTTTCTCATTTTTAAGAAAATTTGCAACATAGACTTTTTTAGGGACCAGTCCAGTTCTGACGTGGCTTTGAAGGGCCTGTATGTTGGAAACCCAGATGAAGGACTCCATCTAAGAAATGCCACTCCTTAAAGTACTCAAAACAGCATTTAGAAAGTTTATTAACCCGCTAGGTGTTTCACAGGAATTAAAGCAAAATGGACCTGAAACTTCAAAATTTTCACTTTTTTCGTAGATTTGCAATTTTAATACACTATTCACTAAAATTCATTAGATGTTTTTAGAGAAACCCAACTCAATATTGATTCCCCTAATTTTGCCATTTTTAGAGAGATCCCACACGTGGCCCTTGTGTGCCATTTGGCTCAACCACAAATCTAAGAGTAGGAGCAGCACTTACTGGATTCTGGGGTCTCATTTTCATTAGGATATTTTTTAAACACCATGAAAAGTTTGCGAACAACCTGAGGTGCTAAGACTTATTTTACACCTCTAAAAATTCCTGATTTTGGACACTACAACTCTTGAGGAATATATCCAAGGGTGTAATGAGCATATGGACTCCAAAGGTGTTTCATAGTTTTTTTTAGCATTATGCTTTGAAAATAAAAAAATAAATGTTTCCCAGTTTTAGCTGAAAGTGTTTCATTTTCAAAGGAAATCCTGGAAAAAACAACACAAAAGGAATTATATAATTTCTTCCAAGTTCACGATACCCTATTTTCCGGGGTCAACTACTGTTTGGGGCGTATGACAGGACATACAAGAATGGAAGGGCTATTTGGCTGTAAAAGTGAGAAAAAAAAAAAAACAATTTCACCATTGCTTTTTGGGTTTCATTTTTATAGCTTTCACTGTGTAGTATAAATGACAGGATAATGTGACTACTCAGTTCGGTACAATTATAATGATATCGATTTTAAACAGTTTTTTTATGTTTTATTGCTTTTACACAATAGACGTGTTTGTAAAAAATGTCATCATAGTCTAACAGCCATAGCTTTTTCTGTATATGGACATGTGTAGGGGCTTATATTTTGCGGGTTGAGTTGACATTTTCATTGGTATCATCATGGGGTTCATATGATGCTTTGATCACTTTGTATGAATGATTTTGGGAGGTGGGGTGAACAAAATACAGTAATCCTGGTAGTGTTTTTAATTTTTTATAGCAGTCACCATGCAGTAACAGTAACATGTTATCTCTACTCAGAAGGTTGATACAAATACAGTGAGACCCAGTTTATTTTTTTAGGTTTTACTGCTTTTAAACAATAAAATATTTTAAAAAGAAAACCTGTTTTTGCATTGCCATGGCCTGACAGACATTTTAATTTTTGTATGGACATATGGACGTCCAATGGCGATAAGGGTAATGCAGGGTCTTTAACCAATTAGTTAAGTATTTTCCCTGGGGCCGAGGACCACTGCTCTATTTGTCATCTGTAATGTAATTTGGGATGAGTAATACAATGTGTAGCTTAATTCTCCATAAGCCCATGTACTGCACCGTGTTATAATGTATCATTTTCTAACAACAATATATTGGCTAATAGTTACATAAGAAGGACTTTATATTGTTCCACACTCTCATACAGGGGTGTTTCACTCTTGTTTTTCATTGTTACAGGTCAGCTTATAGCTAGCTACGAGCCAACCAGGTAGCTTTTGTGGCCATCCTTCCCATTCATTTCTATGAAAATAGGTGAGTACACTTGATTACCGTATATACTCAAATATAAGCCGACCCGAGTATAAGCCGAGGCACCTACTTTTGCCACAAAAAAACGGGAAAACTTATTGACTCGAGTATAAGCCTAGGTTGGGAAATGCAGCGGCTACTGGTAAGTTTCAAAAATAAAAATGGATGCCAATAAAATTACATAGGCAGGTATAGTCAGTTTAATGTCCCCCATTGGTAGGTATATGTCCCCCATAGGCAGGTGTATGTCTCATAGGCAGGTAATTGTCCCCCATAGGCAGGTATAGGTAGTTATAGGCAGGTAGTTGTCCCCCAGTAGGCAGGTATAGGTATTTATAGGCAGGTAATTGTCCCTCCATATGCAGATATAGGTAGTTATAGGCAGGTAATTGTCCCCTAATAGGCAGGTAGAGGTAGTTATAAGCGGGTAATTGTCCCCCATAGGCAGGTATAGGTAGTTATAGGCAGGTAATTGTCCCCAAGTAGGTAGGTATAGGTAGTTATAGGCAGGTAATTTTCCCCAATATACAGGTATATGTAGTTATAGGCACGTAATTGTCCCCCAATATGTAGGTATAGGTAGTTATAGGCAGGAAATTGTCCCCCAATAGGCAGGTATAGGCAGGTAACCGTCCCCCAATATGCAGGTATAGGTAGTTATAGGCAGGCAATTGTCCCCTAATAGGCAGGTATAGGTAGTTATAGGCAGGTAATTGCCCCCAATATGCAGGTACAGGTAGTAATAATCCACAATCAATCATTCATTCAGGTGAGCTGGACTTTGTGTGTCTTGGACTGTTTATAGGTAGTAATAGGCAGGTAATTGTCCCCCATAGGCAGGTCTAGGCAAAAAAAAAAAATACAAGTACTTACATCTCTCCCCCGATGCTCCGCCTCCCTGGCGCTCCGTCTTCTTGCCGGCACAGAGCGCGTGATGTCATCTGGCTGCGCAGGCAGTGTGATGACACGCACGCCGCCTGTGCCGGATACTCCGGACAGCCACAAGTCTGTGGCCCTCCAGATTCCACTGCAGAGCAGGGAGCGCTCGTTCTCTGCTCCGCAGTGGTATCTTCATCTATATGCGCTTCGAGAGGAGTCGCATACCGGTGAAGAGATCGCCAACAGCACCTGGACGCTTTCAGCTGACTCGGCATTCAGCTATATGCGCTCCCTGAGGAATCGCATATAGCTGAAGTGTCCCTGCCGGCGCCCGGGCCATGACAGCACCAAGTGCCGACAGGAGTATAAGCCGAGGTCGGATTTTTCAGCACATTTTTTGTGCTGAAAAACTCGGCCTATACTTGAATATATACCCTACCTATATTTGTAACTCCCATAGAAGTGAATAGGTAGGATAGGAGCATGTGTTACTCTGCTCATTTTCTGAGATAGTGGGCTTGTTGCTAGTTAGTAGACGACCTGCAGAGCTCAAAAGCAATAGTGGAAAACCCCTTTAATGATGAAGAATTTTAATTTTTTTATTTAGTTTTCCCTCCTTGCATTGTCAGAGCCAGCACGGTGTTGCTGTGTTACAGTTGGGGATGTATGGGGCTTGTGCTCTGTAGGGGCGTTGTACATTGGATACATAGAACTTACTGGGAACTTTTTTTTTTACCTTTTTATTGGAGGGGCTATGGGTAGGAGCAGTAATCCCACCATTGTCACTCTCACAATATACACATAGTTAAAGAAAGAAAGAAAAACCCACAGTGGTCACTGAGGAAGCTTGAAAATGACAAAAGTAATAGTAAATTTAAATTAACTGTAAATCACCTCATGAAAATCACAATTTGCTTTTGAAATTTAAAAACAATAAAACTACTGAATCTTTTTTGGACAAAAATGTTGATCCTTTAACTTAATATTTTGTTGCACAGCCTTTTGAGGCAATCACTGCAAACAAACTATTTCGGTAATGCTGAATGAAACTTCTGCACCTGTCCACAGGTATTTGGCCCACTTCTCATGAGCAGCTCCATCTGTCTCAGGTGTAAAGGTGTCTTCTCCAGATGGTATGCTTCAGCTCCTTCCAACATCAAGCTGTTTGGAGATAATCTTAGAGCCTTTACCTTTAACATGTTTGTCTATAATTTTCTTTCTGATCTCCTGAGACAACTCTCTCTTTAGCTTTTATCAGTCCTTGTTAATATTCTACGCACTATGATACCAAACAGCACAGTGACTGTTTTTCCCCCTTTAAATAAGCATACTGACTGAATATGAGTTTGAATGCACCTGGATGCTAGCTGTAGGACACACATTAGTTTAACATGACCCTTTGGTCAAATTATTGTCAATCTCTTTGAGCAGTATTATCATTTTTGTCCAGGTTAGTTTCAATAGTTTTTTTTCTTCACTTGATCCACAATTCAGATGTACTGTGTGATTTTTATTAATTGATTTGTAAAATAAATGTATTATTACTTATACCAGCGTGAAGTTATTTCAGTGACCATTGCAAATTTTCTTTTTTAACATAAGGGCACCAACAATTCGTGTCTGCAACAATGCTAAAACATTATTAAAACAAAAAACTATATAAATTGGTATTGCTACTATTATACCTCGTCATACGGCTCCATCTACAGAATAATGAACACGTTGCGGCTCTTAGAACATAGTGATGTTAAATGGTGGCCCAGACTAATTTATGTACCGCGCACATCATATATACGCTCACATTGGAAATTCAAACACCAGTGAAACCCCAAACAAAACTACTACTTTTCTTTATACCCGTGGATGCAGTTTCCACAATAGGGTGAGTTCTTGGGAGTTTTCACTGTATTCAGGGGTTCTACAAATTTAACATGGCACCTGAAAACCACTCCAGGAAATTATTTGCTCCAAAAGCCTAACAGTGCTGTTACCCTGTAAGACCTGCCATGTTTGCAAACAACAAATATGTGGTACTTTTCCTATCATAGGAAAGCAGGATGCCATTTGTGGAGGATTATGGAATTATCCAGCTTTTCTTGGCTCTCGATAGACTGTCTAGCATCCAGGAGAGTTGAGTGATGTCTCATCCACTACAGGTGGCACACAGTTTTTCTAAGATAGAAAAACTGGGTCTCAGCTATGGGGGATGGGTATCACCCAACTTTTCTAAGATAGGAAAACTGTATGTCCATTACTCCACCACCTCCTCTACCCACAATCTCTACCATTCCAACCTGAACTCTGACCCCCCTCTCACCTCCCACTCAAAACCCCCCACCCTCACCCTCTACCCTAAAAAAAACACAACCCACTTTCACCCCTCTCTCCTCTCTAAATCACCACTCCTCCACAACCCCCTTTGCCCCACTCAACCCCCCTCTCTCACTATAAATCTTCCTTACCTCACTCTAACCCCCATTACCTAACTCTATCCCCATGCCACACTTCCCAACTCTAATCCCCCTCTAACCACCCTCCCACTCCAATCCCCATACCTCCCTCCAATCTAACCCTCATCCCTCACTCCCCCACTCTAATTCCACTTCCACTCTATTCCCCATTCCACATCCCCACTCTAATCCCCTTACCACACTCCACCCACTCTAATCCCCTACACTCTCTCCATACAAACCCCCCAGTCTAACCCCTTCTACATTGACCCCCAATCTAATGCCCATACCATACTCCCCCTGCGCAATCTAAACTACCCTCCCATACTCTAACTACCCGCACGCACGCTAATCACCCCCATCTCTCTCTAGCTAACCTCCCCAAGTGCACATAATCACCTGTCTTCTTCTAGAGCTCCCTGCTGCCATCAGCATAGCAGTCCAAGTACTTCTGGGGAGAGGGGTGGAGCTTTAGGAGATGGGTGGAGCTTCACCGAGGTTTTATTCAGCACTCGGTGGCATTGTGCCAAGTGCCACTTGTATGTATAGAACCTCCAGTAGCCAGCTGGCTTCGGAAGGTTTGCCACCTGTCCCAGGAGTGCAGGAGTCTCTCTGACGTTCCAGGAGGGTTGGCAAGTATGCCCAGTCCTCTGGAACATGTTATCCCATGCGATCAGCCACACTCATAGCCCACATAGTTTTCATCTTTTCAGGCAGGCCTATCAAAATCCCTAATTGCTAACCCTCCCACTTTCTATCACAAACTTTCTGTCACTCCCTGCACTTGGGCACCCACAGGCATCTATCTGTATATAGATGTATGTTCTGGGTAGCAGGTTCATCCAATTTTTATGTAATCCACCCCATATTTATGAAACATGGCTGGACCATTGTAAAACAAGCACTTCTCACCCATTGTCTTACCCAAAAAAATTCCTTCCCGACTCCAATTTGGCAATCGGAAAAATCCCTGGATCAACGGAACTACTCCAGGATCCTAGTCATTATAACTTGTTATATTATAATGCTCCAGAAATGCATCCAAACCCTTTTTGAACTCTGTTATTGAAATCACCATGACAGTTTCCTCTGGCAGAGAGTTCCACGGTCTCACTGCTCTTACAGTAAAGAATCCCTTTCTATGTTATGTATAAACTTTCGTTCCTCGAGATGCAGAGAATGCCCCCTTGTTCTAGATACAATCCTGGGTATAAATAAATCTTGGGAGAGATCTCTATATTGACCTTTGATGTATTTAAATTATTTATTATGTCCCCCCGAAACCGTCTTTTCTCTAAACTAAATAACCCTAATCTTGCTAATCTTTCTGTGTACTGTAGTCCACCCAGTCCTTTTATTATTTTTGTTGCCCACCTTTGTACCTGCTCAAGCTCTACAATGTCTCACCTGTGTACTGGTGCCCAAAACTGTACACAATATTCCATGTGCGGTCTGACCAGTGACTTGTATAGTGGGAGAATAATGTTCCCATCATGTGCATCTATACCTCTTTTATTACACCTCATGATCCTATTTGCCTTGGCAGCTGCTGTCTGACACTGGCTGCTACAATTAAGTTTACTGTCCACTAGGACTACCAAGTCCGTCTCCATGTCACTTTTACCCAGCGTTTTTTCCATTTAACATGCAATCATCTAATAGATTTTTCCTCCCCATGTACATAACCTTGCATTTATCTGTGTTAATCTTCATCTGCCATTTCTCTGCCCAGGCCTCCAACTTATCCAGATCCCTTTGTAATAACACATTATCCTCTATTGTGTTGATTACTTTACAGGGCTTAGTATCTTCTGCACAGATCGATATTCTACAGTGCAATCCATGTGTAAGATCATTAATGAAAACGTTAAAGAGTATAGGGCCCAATTCTGACCCCTGGGGTACCCACTAGTAACAGCGATCCAGTCTGAGTATGCACCGTTAATTACCACCCTTTGTTTTCATAAATCTAGATTTATGACATCCAGTGCCTCACCCCGATCCAGTTTAGAACTAATTTCCTCATAGAAGCTGATGAGATTAGTTTGACAGGACCGATCCTTCATAAACCCATGCTGTAACGTCGTTATACATTTATTTTCAGTGAGATTCTCCAGGATAGCATCTCTGAGAAAACCTTCAAACATTTTACCCACAATAGAGGTTAAGCTTACCGGCCTATAGTTTCCTGGATCACTTTTTGACCCCTTTTTGAATATTGGCACCACATTTGCTATGCGCCAATCCGTTGGGACATACCCCGTTATTAGACAGTGCATAAATATTAAGAATAGGGGACTATTTATGACATTACTTAACTTCCTTAGGGCACGCGGGTGTATACCATCAGGACCTGGGGATTTGTCTATTTTAATCTTCTTAAGACGGGGCTGTACTTCTTCCTGTGTTAGACAAGAAACATTTAAGTTGGAGTTTACCTCATTCCTCTGTTCATCATCAGGAAGGTCATCCTCCTCGGTAAATACAGTGGAGCAAAAATTGTTTAGGTTTGCTTTTTTCTCGTCGCCCTCTACAGTCTCTCCCTCAGTACTTTTCAAAGGGCCAACATTTTCTTTTTTAATCTTTTCACTATTTATAGTTAAGAAAATATTTGTGGTTAGTTTTACTTTCTATGGCAATATGTCCTTCTGTCTCCAGCTTTGCTGCCTTTATCATTATTTAACATATTTTATTTTTTTCCTTATAGTTTCTTAGCGCCTCTTCACTGCCCTCCTGTTTTAGGAGTTGAAAAGCTTTCTTTTTTGTTATTGATTGCCTTCTTTACATGTCTTTTAGTCCAAATTGGATTTTTCCTGTTTCTAATTATTTTATTAACTATAAGGAATGCCTCTCACAGTGGGCACCTAAGATTTTTTTTAAAATATCCCATTTATTATTTGTTCTGCTATTTTTAAACACCTTGTCCCAGTCAATAGGGTTTAGGACCTCCCTAAGCAGAATAAAATTAGCCTTCCTAAAATTCTGTGTTTTTGTGGCTCCTCGACAAAAAACTCTATTGAAGGATAAATTGAAATTTATTATATTATGGTCACTATTTCCTAGGTGTCCCCCAACCTGAACCTTTGCTACTCTGTCAGGTCTGTTAGTGAATATTAAGTCTAGAAGGGCCATTCCTCTAGTCGGTTCCTACACCATTTGGGAAAGGTAATCATCTTTAGTTATTGACAAAAACCTGTTTCCTTTATGAGAGCTACAGGTTTCAGATTCCCAAGTTATTTCTGGGTACTTAAAGTCGCCCATAATAACAACCTAATTCTGATTAGCTGCCTCATCTATTTTAAAGACAAAAATAGTCCGCACCGAAATCATTGAAATCGAAAAAATCCAGAGAACTTGGACATCATAAGACAGGCAGTTGAATTGCTTCAACTGCCTGTCTTATGATGTCCAAGTTCTCTCGATTTTATCGATTTTTGGATGAATAAAGCCTTTTGATACATTTCAAGGATTTCGGTGCAGACTATTTTTGTCTTTATAATTGCTTCAGCTGTGGGATCCTGCACGAGGGCGGTGAGCTGTTCCATTTCTACATCTTCCATGGGTTCTGTTATATTTGGGGGCCTATAGCAGACCCCTATTAGGATTATATTATTGTTGTTACCCCCATGTATACTTACCTATAATGATTCGACCTGTTCATTACCTGTACCTATATCTTCCCGCAGTGTTGGCTTCAGACAGGATTTTACATAGAGACAGACACCTCCCCCTTCCAGTGTTTACGATCCTTTCTAAATAGACTGTAACCCTGTAAGTTAACCGCCCAGTCGTAGCGCTCATCCAGCCATATCTCCCCACTATGTCATATTTTTCTTCAGCTATTAGTAATCATTTATTTTGTTGGTCAGACTCCTGCCATTGGTCAGCATGCAATTTAGAGATTTTTCCGTTTTTATTCTTTTCTCCCTGATCTTTTTAACTATTGCTACACCCCCTCTCTCCACTCCACCCACTGTTTTATTCCTAATTCCCAGATCTCTATCTTCACTATCTTGCACGCTATATGTGTAGTTCCCTCCCCCAGTCACTTATTCACCTCTCTAATCTCCCGCTGCTTCTCTGGTGTGGCCCGTGGAACAGGTAATATTTCTGAAAATATTACATTGGAGGTCTTTGTCTTGAGCTTTTGGCCTAAGTCACTGAAATTGTTTTTAAGGACGCTCCACCTACCTCTAACTTTGTCATTGGTGCCAATGTGCACCGTTACAGCTGGATACTCACCAGCCCCACCCGGTAATTTGTCAGCCCGATCTGCGATATGTCGAACTCGGGCCCCAGGTAAACAACATACTGTTCGACGATCCTGGTCTTTGTGGCAGATTGCCCTGTCTGTGCCCCTAATAATGGAGTCCCCAACTACTAGCACCTGTCTAGCCTGCTCTGCACTCCTATTCCCCATCTTACTGGAGCAGACAGGGGTAGTGTCTTGCTGCAGCAATGCTATTTCTGAGCTGACATCGCCCTCATAAGCCAAGCTTGAAAATGTTTGGGGGTGTACCAGATCAGGACTAGCCTCCCTGACACTCTTCCCTCTACCCTTCTTTGTGACTATTACCCATCTAGCTGCCTCATGTTCCTGCACCTCCATGCTGCCACCCTCCCCAGCATCTACAAGTGCAAGTGATTGCTCGGTGAGCAAACTCGCTTCCAAGTTGGCAATGGATCTCAGTGTTGCCACTTGCTCATTTAGATCCAGGATACGTGCTTCTAAATGTGCAGTGTGCACACATCTTGCACAGCAGTATGGACCCTCGAACTGTTGGTCAAGGATGGCATACATTGCACGTGTTGTGCACTGGACGGCATTGTCAATCATTGAGCTCATGGGAATGTTACCAAAAAGAGATACAAATACAATTATAATAAGCAGTACAATACTGTCCCCTCTAAACTCTCCAAATCTAAAGTTCCTCAATATTTAGTCCCCGCACTTAAAAAAGACACACTCACTCAATCGTTCACTCGCTCAAAATGCTTAGCTTTAAACCTTTTTCCAAATGCTGTTTGGCTGTGTGGCAAACCTCTCTTTCAGGAAGCAAAAGGCTTCACTGTCTATTTCTCCACAGAGGACTAGAAGTTTTCAGAAGCGAATCTGTACAAGGACGTCATGATGGAGGATCAGCAGGCGCTCACATCTGCAGGTAATACACAGGACTGAATACAAGTCTTATAAAGTGCTCCTCCGATTATAAACAACTTTCCAGAATTACTATAACAAGCAAATATAGAAAATTCTAAAATGTATCTAATTTGAGAAAATGCCTTTTTCCCACATATCAGACTCCTGCCCTAATCCTGCATTGATAAGGGTATTTTCCCCCCCGGAAGCTCGCGCTGATCAGCCCGCCGGCCCCATAAACATGCATTACATTAATTGACATGTCACTTATCTCCCCACACGTACAATACGATCATATTGTACGTGCGGGGGAACGAGGCTGTCACGGCGCTCGGCGCCGCGGCTCCCCGCGGCCGTCCCCCTGCGCTCATGGGGGCTGGCGCTGGTGCCGCGGCTGCCCACAGCCGTGGTCCTTCTGCTCTGGGGCTGGAAACCCCGTATTTACCAGTCCTCGCTCCTGTCTCCAGCTCTGATAGCCGCCGTGCGCGTGCCCGTTGCTTAAGGCGCGCGCGCGACGGCTGGACTGGATTTAAAGGGCCAGCGCGCCGTTAATTGGTGATTGACGGCCACTGGTCCTATTTAAGGTTTACTCCCCCAGCAATCCTTGCCAGTTTGTTGGTGTGCTTACCTAGTGTCTAGAGAGTATTGCTGTTCTGTCCTGATTACCCGTGTACCAGTCCGCCTGCTTACGTTTCCTGACCTTGCCTGTTTGCCGCCTGCCCTGACCATCTGCCTGCCTCTGACCACGAACCTCTGCCGCCTGCCCTGACCTTCTGCCTGTCCCCGACTACGCCTCCGGATTACGATTCTGTACCACACTGTACCCCGGCCGCCATCGCAAGCAAGTCACGACCTGGTAGCCTCACGCCGCAGCAAGTCCATCCCGCTTTGCGGCAGGCTCTGGTGAAAACCGGGGGCTACTTAGATTCCGTTCCCTGGTGTGTCTTAGCTATCACCGCTTGCCGTTGGCCCAGTGGATCCACTCCTGCGTTACAGTACAAACTGGCCATAGATTCCGCCAGGGTACCTCTGTCTGATCTCCGGGACATCATGACTGCTGTCGCCCAGCAGAGTCAACGCATCGACCAGCTCGCGGCCATGATGCAGAACCTTGCGACCCGTCTGCCTCCACCGGCTGCCGCCGCACCTGCATCCGTTGCTCCGGCATCCATTGCTCTACCTGCTCCGGCTTCGGGACCTTCTCTGCATCTGCCACTCCCCTCTCGCTACGATGGAGATCCCAAGAAGTGTCGAGGGTTCATCAGCCAGTGCTCCATCCACCTCGAGATGATGGGGCACCAATTCCCTACAGAGCGAGCCAAGGTGGCCTTCATTATCAGCCTCTTGTCTGGAGAAGCCTTGGCTTGGGCTACGCCACTATGGGATCGAGGGGATCCTCTGACAGCGGACCTCCAAACCTTCCTCCGGGGGTTCCGCACAGTCTTCGAGGAACCAGGCCGTACTTCGTCGGCTGCCGCAGCACTGCTCCGGCTTCGTCAGGGCGACACCACAGTCGGTCAGTATTCGGTGCAGTTTCGCACTCTCGCTTCGGAGCTGGACTGGAATAACGAAGCATTGGTGGCGACATTCTGGCAAGGCCTCTCGGGGCGAATCAAGGACGAGCTCGCCGCTTAGGATCTACCAGCAGCTGTGGATGACCTAATCCATTTAGCCACCCGAGTGGCAACAAGAGCTTCGCCTTCAACCGGAAACCGTCCGTCCACGCCGTTTCCCCCGTTTGGCCCCCACGTTCCAGCGATCACCGCTTCCTCCTCTGATGGTCTCTGAAGAGGAACCTATGCAGGTCGAGAGAGCCCACCTGTCCCAGGAGGAACGTTCTCAGCGTCGTCTGAAGCAGCTCTGCTTCTATTGTGGCGGTTCTGGCCATTTCATTGGGGACTGTCCGGTGCGCCCGGGAAACTTCCGCACCTAGGGCTCGTAGGAGAGGCGACCCTAGGTGTCAGAGCGGCCTCTCCCCGTCTGACCATGCCCGTATGCATTGGCCTTTCACCGGACCGCACCTTTCAGGCCACCGCCTTTATTGATTCTGGATCGGCAGGAAACTTCGTAAGCCACGAACTTGTGACCAGGTTTCGTCTCCCTGTGATTCCGTTGCAGAAACCTATGTTTGTCTCCTCGGTCAGTGGCGAATGCCTAAAGGACGCTATCCGCTTCCGTACTGCCCCCCTCTTCTTGCAGATTGGGGCCCTTCACAAGGAGACGTTGCAACTCCTTGTCCTGCCTCGATCCTCCTCGGAAATCCTTCTGGGCCTCCCATGGCTGCAGGACCATACCCCGACCCTGGATTGGAGCACAGGTGAAGTCATGCGTTGGGGCTCCGCATGTCACTCACGTTGCCTGTCTAAACCGCAGCTCGTCCCTCAGGTCGCCTCCCTGAAGTCTGCCAAGCCTCCTCCGGGTCTACCTACGCCATACTGGGACTTTGCGGATGTCTTTTCGGAAAGACAGGCCGAAACGCTTCCTCCACACCGGCCTTATGACTGTTCCATTGACCTGCAACCTGGCTGTACTCCTCCCAGAGGCCGGGTTTACCCCCTCTCCGTCCCGGAGACAAAGGCGATGTCTGAATACATCAAGGAGAACCTCCGCAAAGGCTTCATTCGTAAGTCCTCGTCTCCGGCGGGAGCTGGCTTCTTCTTCGTGGAGAAAAAGGACGGGTCTCTCCGGCCCTGCATCGACTATCGGGGCTTAAATAAAATTACTATAAAAAATCGCTACCCTCTGCCCTTGATATCGGAACTCTTCGACCGCCTGCGGGGCGCAAAAATATTTTCCAAGCTGGATCTACGCGGTGCTTATAATTTAATTCGTATTCGAGAAGGCGATGAATGGAAAACGGCATTTAATACGCGGGATGGCCACTTCGAGTATCTGGTTATGCCATTCGGTCTCTGCAACGCTCCTGCTGTATTTCAGAACTTTGTCAACGAGATCTTCCGGGACCTACTCTACAGCTGTGTTATTGTCTACTTGGACGATATTCTAATCTTTTCTCCGGATCTCGTAACTCATCGCCACCACGTCCGCCAGGTCCTCAGGCGACTTCGCACCCATCAGCTCTTTGCCAAACCTGAGAAGTGTCTCTTTGAACGTACCAGCTTACCCTTCTTAGGGTACATCGTCTCAGATAAGGGCCTCCAGATGGATCCTTCAAAACTCTCCGCAGTGTTGCAGTGGCCACAACCGGTGGGCCTTCGGGCCATTCAACGATTCCTGGGGTTTGCCAACTATTATAGACAATTTATTCCACACTTCTCTACGCTTGTGGCTCCCCTGGTGGCGCTAACTAAGAAGAATGGCAATCCCAAGTCCTGGCCCCCTGAAGCTCAAGAAGCCTTCAATAGTCTCAAATCGGCATTCACGTCTGCTCCGGTCTTGTCTCGCCCGGACCCGAACCGCCCATTCATTCTGGAGGTGGATGCTTCCTCGGTGGGTGCCGGTGCTGTCCTCCTGCAGAGATCCCCCTCGGGTAAAATGCAAACGTGTGGTTTTTTCTCCAAGACTTTCTCTCCTGCCGAGAAAAATTATACCATAGGGGATCGCGAGTTACTGGCCATAAAGTTGGCTCTGGAAGAGTGGCGTCACTTGTTGGAGGGGGCTCGTCACCCTATTGACATTTTCACCGACCATAAAAACCTCTTATATCTGCAGTCAGCTCAACGCCTGAATCCCCGGCAGGCCAGATGGTCGCTCTTTCTTGCCTGCTTTAACTTCCTGCTACACTTTCGGCCAGCCGGGAAGGACGTCAAAGCCGACGCCCTATCTCGTGCCTCAGATACGGTGGGTCTTGAGTCTCCTCCACAGCACATAGTCCCTCCTGAATGCCTCATCGCGGCTGCCCCCGTGGATCTTCAACATCTGCCCCCCTGCGCCCTGCCTCTCCCTGTGCCGGAAAAACCCTGGACCCATGTCGCCATGGACTTTGTCACAGATCTCCCACCCTAATCTGGAAACACGGTCATCTGGGTGGTGACCGACCGTTTCTCAAAAATGGCTCACTTTATCCCACTGCCTGGGTTGCCCTCTGCCCCCCAGCTGACCCAACATTTTTTCCATCACGTTTTCCGCTTGCATGGTCTCCCGTTGCACATTGTCTCTGACAGGGGAGTTCAGTTTATCGCAAAATTTTGGCGGGCTCTGTGCTGTCAGTTGCAGATTCAGCTGGATTTTTCATCTGCATACCACCCTCAAACTAACGGGCAGGTAGAGAGGGTTAACCAGGTGTTGGGCACCTACTTGCGGCACTTTGTGTCCGCTCGTCAAGATAACTGGTCCGATCTTCTCCCCTAGGCAGAGTTTTCTTATAACTCTTTAGACTCGGAATCCGCTGGGGCCTCCCCCTTTTTTGTCGTCTTCGGGTTACACCCCCGCCCACCTCTCCCTCTAGCTTCCTCGTCTCTTGTCCCTGCCGTGGATGCCCAAGTAAAGGACATCAAGGCTCTCTGGCAACTCACACGACAGGCCCTGCTACGAGCTTCTGCCCGCACCAAGCGTCAGGCTGACAGGTATCGTAGGCCCCCGCCCCTATTTGAGCCAGGAGACAGGGTTTGGTTGTCCGCGAAGTACATCCGCTTTAAGGTGCCCAGCTACAAGTTGGGTCCCAAGTACTTGGGCCCTTTTGTGGTACTTCGGCGACTGAACCCAGTCTCCTATAAGCTCCGCTTGCCCCCGACTCTACGCATCCCGAACGCGTTTCACGTGTCCCTCCTCAAGCCGGTGGTGCTGAACCGCTTCTCCCGTAGATCCGTCTCGCCTTCTCCTGTTGTGAATACAGATAACATCTTTGAGGTCAAGGAGGTGCTGGCGGAGAAGACAGTGAGGGGGAAGCGGTTCTTCCTTATTGACTGGAAGGGCTTCGGTCCGGAGGAGCGCTCATGGGAACCTGAGGCCAACCTGTCCCCTGATCTCCTCTCTAAATTCCAAAGGAGGAGGGGGAGAGCTAAGGGGGGGGCACTGTCACGGCGCTCGGCGCCGCGGCTCGCCGCGGCCGTCCCCCTGCGCTCACGGGGTCCGGCGCGGGTGCCGCGGCTGCCCGCAGCCGTGGTCCTTCTGCTCTGGGGCTGGAAACCCCGTACTTACCAGTCCCCGCTCCTGTCTCCAGCGCTGACAGCCGCCGTGCACGTGCCCGTTGCTTAAGGCAATTGGTGATTGATGGCCGCTGGTCCTATTTAAGGTTTACGCCCCCAGCAATCCTTGCCAGTTTGTTGGTGTGCTTACCTAGTGTCTAGAGAGTATTGCTGTTCTGTCCTGATTACCCGTGTACCAGTCCGCCTGCT
This sequence comes from Phyllomedusa bahiana, assembly GCA_025379985.1. NCBI lineage: Eukaryota > Metazoa > Chordata > Amphibia > Anura > Hylidae > Phyllomedusa > Phyllomedusa bahiana. The sequence continues at coordinate 15,296 of JAODAL010018959.1, read as the reverse complement.
TACGTTTCCTGACCTTGCCTGTTTGCCGCCTGCCCTGACCGTCTGCCTGCCTCTGACCACGAACCTCTGCCGCCTGCCCTGACCTTCTGCCTGTCCCCGACTACGCCTCCGGATTACGTTTCTGTACCACGCTGTACCCCGGCCGCCATCGCAAGCAAGTCACGTCAGGGGTAACGACCTGGTAGCCTCACGCCGCAGCAAGTCCATCCCGCTTTGCGGCGGGCTCTGGTGAAAACCGGGGGCTACTTAGATTCCGTTCCCTGGCGTGGCTTAGCTATCACCGCTTGCGTTGGCCCAGCGGATCCACTCCTGCGTTACAGAGGCGCAATCCATAGTTCTCTATAAGAGCTATGGATTACCGTAATTGCAGCGCGCAGTTCGCCACGTATAATGCGCAACATGCCACAAAATAGTTGGTGAAATGCGCACCAAAATAAACTGTGTGAACATAGCCTAACTGTTCACTTACTCGGAAACCAGTAAAGGGTTCTGTAGAGCAGAGAGGAGATGGTTGTTTCAAGTCCCCAAAAAATGTAAAAAAAAAAAGAAAGTTTCGATCCCTGCTGTTAGTGGTGGATGTCAGCTGTAGTTAACAGCCAGCACATGCTGTGCATGGAGTGCAATACTCCCTTAGGGTTCTTTCACACGCATCTGCATTTTGGATGCGTTTTTTGTGCAGAAACCAATTAATGCTGTACATTACTGCACAAAAAATGCATCCAAGGGGGCGTGGCTGTCCATGTGAAGTGAGCAAACGTGAAGTGACTGAGCTCCTCCCAAAGCCACTCTACAATGGGACACAGAAGGCCTAAAAAGTCTGCTAAGATGCTCAAGTCCCCTTCTCTAGGGCATATAGCTATTTCAAACTTTTTCTCCCCAGTTCAAGACCTTGACACTGATCCTAAGTTGTGCGGCTCCTCGCTCTCCCTGGCTTCCGATCACATTCATCGGAGCCTGTGAATTCAAGGAGGCATCGGGACGTCTGCACAGCTGAGGCATCTGATGGCTTCTGCACAGCCCAGGCATTCTGCTCCGAGGCCAGAGGTACATTGCGCTGCGTCTCTCTCCTCACTCCTGCTCGGCGAACCCTCTGCCTCTCCTCCAGCGCAGCCCTCGCAGGGTCCACAAGTTCAATGTCGGCACCTCACCAGCAGAGCACACCGAGGTTACCCGCTGCACTCTCTCCGCCTTCTACAGCCCTGGCGCCATCTTTGCCAAATGGCAACTGCCAGACAGACTCTGCATTGGCCATCATGTGGAGCCCTGTGCAAGTCTTGGTGCAGCAACTTCAACCTGCCCTCTTGCTCTCACAGCAAGTACCTTCGTCTAACTGATATCTAGCTCTGCAAACACAAAACTACAGGACAGATTGCACAGCCCTGAACTCATCAGCAAACTGGGCTACTGAGGGCTTATCCAGTCTACCATGCTCTCCATCTGCCATGGACGGGAGCCTTCTTGCCTCTGCAGCTGCATGCTCACTTAGTCTGCTACCATCATCTCATCTCCCCTGAAAGCTCAAGTAGTGTCCTTACAAAATGACCACACCATCCGACAGTCTCCCAACCTACCCTTATCTATCCAGGGTAGCAGCCGGCTTCCTGACACTGGAAGGTCATCAGGCTCTGCAGAATCTACACTTCTATCAGATAATCCTCCAACTAGACCCCAGACAAGCAGCAAAACTTTCAAAACACATCTAACCATGTACGTGACTCCAGCTTTGCCCACACCTGCAAGCTTAGCATATGTATCCCAGGGTATAGGCAGGTCTCTTAAGTCTCACCACACTGAAACCCTTGGAGCATCTATGGGTCATTCTGTAGTCGCAGCTCTTGTCTTCCAAGGTCATGACAGGCCTTTTCAGGTCCACAATCCTGCCATTCTTGGAGATCCAGGAATTTGCTCCGAATCTCTCTCAAATGTATCCCAGGGTAGCAGCAGGCTTCTCATGCACCACTTCTTTACAACTACAGAGGCGTCTTTGGATCAGTCAGTGGCTTCATTCTCTGTCTTCCAGAATATTCATAGAGCCGCTCCAGATGTCCAAGCCTTTACCTCGCATATTTCTGCAGCCACTTCAGCACCTGACCGACCTATAAGTGATTCTGTGCAGATTGATATCAATATGTACCCTTAAGGGCCCGACTGGGCAGCCTCCACCTCCTCTCCTATTCTGGAAAATCCTTCTGGTCTATTGGCCACTAAGGTTTTGGCTCCGACCCACGCTCCTAAAAGCTTGGATTGGGTCTCTAGTCTGGATTCATCCACCTGGGAGGTAGTCCATCTCGACATTCACATGAACGAGCGTGCGCGAATTCCGGCCGGCAGGAGGAGGCACCGGACAGGAGCGTGGTAGGTAAGCGGATGGGGCGGGTCCGCCTGCAGCCCGTAGCAGGATCAGCGGCGCCACCCGTCCCCGCCGGGCATCTGGAGAGGGAAAAACGGGTGTGTCCACGACCCGCGGACCGGGACGTGGCGCCACCCGTTACAATTTGATAATACCCCGAAGACAGAAAGACTCCGGAGACGTCTTAGAAGCCTGGAAAGTCCTGTTCTCTCCTCAGACCCTCGATATTGACTTTCAACCAAGGACTTGTGAGATGATTTATCAATGCCATTTTTCCTCTTAATCTCTTTCTGAGTTTGAATGGCAGTTTCTCTCCTCTATCTGATTGGTCTGCTTTTTATGCTGCTTGTTGGCGTTTCTTTTAGTGAGTCTGTTGCTATATTCTTTTGTCCTCACCTCACCCCCTCTATCTTCCTTTTGCTCTTCTTCGCTCACGTTCTTCCCCCCCCTCCTCTCGCCTCCTTATTTTTTCTCTCTCTCCCCTGCCCTTTCCCCTTTGGTTTTTCGCTTATGCCTCTTTGTTGCTCTCCGAGTCTCTACTATTTCTGCCTCTAATTGACTTGCATATATCAATTCTGACATATATCTCTAGTCTTTTCATAACATATGCTTCTGGTGGTTGTGCTTTCTGATTCTCAATGTGCGGAACTTCTCGTTACATAACCAGTGACTCATCATATGCTGTCTGTTATGCTCATATCCTTTTTGGTGCTATATTGTGATGCTTTTCTTTGCCCAATGGTTTGGTCAGTCTTGTCCCCCACAGACATGGCCTCTCTCATTTATTGGTCTTTTTCAGCTCTTTGCCTACAAGTTATTGTTGATTGGCCTTGGTTTTCTAGGCCTAACTAGTTGTTTTTCATTACCAATGTTCTTTTTAATCCCTTTGTACTGCCAGTCGCTCTCTCATTCAGGGTCTTGCTCTCTTCTCAGTTCTGACAACTTGCCGTATAATTCACTGATGCAATCTAATGGCAAGTATCAGGCTTACTTCCCTTAATGTTAAGGGATTTAATGTCCCTGAGAAGAACTCACAGCTACTGTATCATATGAACAAACAGAGGTCTCAAATTGTCTGTTTATAGGAAACCCACTTGCTGAGCTCTCATCTGCAATCTTTACTTAACAGATACTTCACTGCCTGGTACCATAACAGTAGCATAGCCACTAAATCTAAAGGAGTTGCTATATATATATATTTTTTTTTTGCTGACTCTCCTCTCCTTCCTGAGGGCCCATATTGTTGTTATCCCAAAGGAGGATAAGGACCCCACTCAAAGTCAAAGTTATCAGTCCATCTCTCTGCTTATTACAGATCCTAAGCTCTTTGCCAAAATGATTGCCCTAAGGCTTAATCCTCTGTTAGAGAAGCTTATTGACTTGGATCAAGTGGGCTTTATTCCCTCAAGAGAGGTGAGAGACAACTCCCTAAAGACTTTCTCTCTAATTAATTATGTCTGTGGCGCGCGTCTCCCCTGTATGCTGCTTTCACTCGATGCTGAAAAAGCCATTTACCGAGTTAATTGATCTTTTCTTGTAGCGGTCCTATCTTATATAGGTTTGGGGCCATTAATTTTATCTAAAATCATGGTACTCTATCATTCTCCCAAGGCGCAAATCTGTGATAATGTTTTTTTTCTCGGCTCCTTTCACAATCAGTAATGGTACCAGGCAGGGATGTCCCTTATCCCCCTTACTCTATGCTCTAGTCATGGAACACTTGTTGCAAGATATCCAATTAAATCAGTCTATGTCATGGGGTTTATATAGGTGATGAACATGTCAAATGTTCAGCCTTTGCTGACGACCTTCTTTTGTACATATCCCAGCCTCTCATCTCTTTACTTTCGGTGCTTGACGTTTTATCCGACTTTGGTTCTTTTAGTAACCATAAAATTAACATGTCCTTACGTGTGGACCTGAACTTAAACCTCTCTGATGATATGTTACACCAGCTTAAAAGCAATTTTTCGTTTGCATGGTCCGCCAATTTCTTTTTTTTTTAAACTTGTTTTTATTGCAAACACCAATAGTGTACTGTAAATCTTGTGGCATCTTGAGCCAATAACAAACACATCGAAACAATACAAACATGCATTCAGTAGGGCATGCCCTAGGTCTTGTAACAGCAGGTGGCCGTAAGAACAGATAAGTGGAATACAAACATATATTCAATAGAAAATCCATTGAGTCCTGTGTCAGCTTAAGTCCATATAAGCGTACGAAGGTAACCTATACATATATTCCATGGAACATGTACTAAATCTTATGGCAATATGAGCCTATAAAAAAATTATAGATACAACACTGGCATGTATTCAATGGAGGATATATTAAGTTTTTGGGGCAGCGCATGTCCACAGGATTACTTAGCTAAAGTATAAGCATACATTTAATATAGGCGCTATTGAATCTCGTGGCAGTCTGGGTCCATAAAACCATGTCGGTAAAATCTATGCATGCGTTCAATAGAACGTGCAGTGAATCTTGTGGCGACATGGACCCCTAACAGTATGTAGATAAAACCCGAGTGCGCCTTCAACAGAGCACATATTAAATCTCATGACCATAGGAGCCCCTCAAAATATATGGACGAAACCCATAACACGACTTCAATTAAAAGAATGAGGTTTGGCCTGTATCTCAGTCTGCTTATTCCCATACACCAGTGTGTTCGCATTTTAAATTTAACTTATAATAAACAACTAACGCGGAAAGAGGGGCGAGAAGGGGCAGACAGACATTTGGGGACCTACCTGCGATCCGGACACCCGACGCACCGAGGTAGAGCCTTAGGGACATGATACACACCTTTATTTTTGAACTATGTGTGTGATACTGGTTGTGCTGGGTCTACCAATTTATTAGTCAAATGCCATGTGGTGAATTCAAAGCAATTCTTTATTTTTGTTCTAAGGTGAGCGGGTAGGAGGGCAATAAACGGCGACCATGTTTGGAAAAAAGTTTATGTTCGCCTTTCCTTTTGTTGTGCTGCTTCAATCCAATCCATTCTGAATATGTTTGACAGTTTGTCTAGAAATAGTTTAAGAGTGGGCGGACCCTGCTGAATCCAACACTGCAAGACAGACTTTCTGGCTGCTGCTGCTACATATAACAAGAGTCATTTTGGAAAATTTGGGAGTGAGGTGTAATCCTTGGGGAACATCCCAAATAGTGCCCATGTGTCTGAATTAGGGCAGCTTGATGATATATTTCTGATAGTGAAACAGTGGATTTTAGACCAGAAAGCCTGTATCACAGGACAAGACCAGAGGCAATGCAACATATCTGCATGTGGAGACTGGCATTTTGGGCAGGCATGGGTGTCAGAATTGCCCATCAAGAAGCCTCTGTGTGGAGAGATATATGATCTGTGGAAAATCCTAAAGGCCATCTCCCAATATACCAGAGACAGTAGATATTTAGTCGCTTGTGTAAAAGAGGTTAAGAGAAGATCGGGTGTCAGGGAGGGTACCTTTTTTGTCCAATATGAAAGACCGCTATGTATTCTGGAATAGTCTAGCGGTGTGTGTAGTAGGGTATAGAATCTTGTGAGTAGGCTTTTTGCCCTTTGGAATGTTGGTGTGATTTTGAGAAATGGGTCGTTCCATTCTGGGCCTTTTAGGTTTTTTATGACTGCCAACATATAGCTACATGCCTGCAGGTAATGAAAGGGGCGAGTGCCTATTGTTGGGAATCGAAGTTGGGCCTCATTGAAAAGGTAGGGGCGTTTCTTAGTAGTGTCTATAAAGTCCACAATTTTACGTATCCCGGTAGCCTGCCATTCTTTAAATTTAGTCGGTGGTTTGGCCTTGTGAAAATTAGGTTTATCCATGAAAGGTAATAAAAGGGAGTAATTTGGGTGTAGACCTAATATCTGTCTTGCTTTTGTCCATGCTCTCCAGGCAGCCATTATTAGCGGGTTTTGCGTTAGCTCAAGAGGGAGGTGTTGGTAAGGGAGATACAAGAGACTAGTTAGTGAGATACATGGAGAAAACTGTTGGTCTAAGCTAGGGTCTGTGAAAGTTCTAACATGAGCTATCCAGTCTCCTACTACTCTCAGCTGTGACGCAATGTTGTATGTCTGAATCTGTCGGTAATTTATACCCCCATTGGAGCGGCGCCAGCTCAAGACAATCATACTTGTGCGAGGTCTGTGGTTGTTCCAGATAAATGTCCGGAACAGGCCATTGCTCATATTTCCTTAGGCTTGAAATATAGTGGTAATGATTGCGATAGATACAGTAGTTTTGGGAATGCAATCATCTTTACCAAATTCGCCATTCCCAATGGGGACAAAACCAACCCTTTCCATGTCGTGAAAAGCCGTTCTATCTCTTTTAGAAGAGGGGTAACATTATATTTATAAATCTGGCTACATTGTCTGGGTATGAGGACCCCGAGATATGAAAGTGCCTGACTTTGCCATTTGAATGGGTAATGTATGGACCAGCGAGGGTTGGGTGGTCCCCTCAAGAGTAGGCCCTCCGATTTATCCTTGTTGACCCTGAAGCCCGACAGGGAGCCATAGAATCAAAGGTGTTCTAGTATTCCCGGCAGGGTATGTTCCGGGTCTGTGATATACAGCAAAATATCATCTGCAAAGGCAGAAATTTTAATTTGTTTAAAGCCAATTTGGATTCCCTCAAAGGGTGTGTTTAATTCTAGATGTCTTATCAGTGGGTCTATGGACAAATTGAGATAGGGGAGAAAGAGGGCATCTCTGATGAGTGCCTCTATGAATTGGTATTGTGGTTGGGAGGAGATTATTGACATTCAACATCGTGTGACAGTCTGACTGGCAGCATCCTAGCAACAATAAGAATTGGTTCCCAAAGCCTCTATGACTTAAGCATTTAGTGAGAAACTCCCACGACACAGAATTGAATGCTTTCTCAGCATCGAGACTAAGAAGCATTGTTTTTGGACCTAGTTGGCCTTCAGGTCTTATCGTTGCCGTTACCGCCATTCTTATCCCCACGGTCGAGTGTCTATTTCTAAGGAAGCCCATTTGGCTTGTGGGCAGAAGAGGGCCCAGCATCTCCTGTAGACGATCTGCCAGGATTTTGGTGAGAATTTTGTAGTCCTGATTTAATAATGAGATGGGTCTGTAAGATTGGAGTCACTCGGGGTCCCTGCCAGGCTTCAGAATCAACACGATCTCTGATGTCAAAAATTCAGATGGCAGGCACTGCCCTCCATACATCCCATTCAAATAGTTGGTAAGGTGCGGGATTTTCGGCATGGTCAGCTTGTTTAAGAAGTTCCATACGGCCACAGAATCATAGAGGGGCGCTTTATAAAAGTCGGTAAAGTATCGGGTAAAAATAGTCTGTATAGTGTGAGGGGTACATGTCAAAGAGTGAGTGACTGGGTCCTTCAGCGAGAAAATATGGCATTTGGTCAACGGGGGTTTTTGCATTCTTGCCATGAGAGAACCTACTTTGTTGCCCCATCTGAAGAATCTGTTTCGGACCGCCTCGATACCCCACTTTGCTTGTCCCTGTAGATAGGTCTCCATTATTTGCTTGGCCTCTAAGAATGCATTTTTAGTGAGTGGGTTAGGGTTAGTGAGGTAAGTATGATGTGCCGTGGTCAGATCAGAATTTAGTCAGGAAAAGGCGGTTGTTATGAACCAGCCAATGATAGAGAGAGCTACTCTCTATGAGAAATAACATGGAAAAAAAAGGCATAGGTTTGTTTGTAGTGAACTAGGATAGCTAATCGGTAGGAGCGGGTTTTTGAGAACCGGCCAATGATGGAGGAACTACTTTCTATAAAAAATAAATAAGGCGAAGCTGAGAGTAAATGGTAGAGTAACAATTATTGCGGGAGGCTATTTGTGGAATAAGTGGACTATGTGGAACTATAAATATATATATCATCCTCTGTATAAACTTAGAACTTATCCTGTCTAAGAAAGAGGATATACTAAACTATAGGATTGTAGAAAAATTCTTATGAAGTGGATTTCTAATGTATAGCTAAAAGAATAGCGTGCTGAACCGAGATCATATATATTTTTATCCTAGATGACACAAAAGTGGTGGGCTTTTGGAACTAAAACGAATATATTATTTTATTCTAGCGTATAAGTTCCATCATATCGTTCAGACCTTTAGGTTGCAATGTTTTTAGTCTGTAAATCCAGAACATCTCTCTTTTTTGCAATGTCTGGAATCTATTGGTATGATTTATTGGAATAAAATCAACGGGAGTAATCTTCAGGTCATCGAAATTTTGTTGATGTACAAGTTTGCAGTGTAAAGACACGCTTTGTTTTATGTCACCTTTCTTCACACAGGCCCTATGGTCATTTAGTCTGATATGGAGCGCACAGGTAGTCCTGCCGACGTATTGTAGACGGCAGGAGCATTCTATAACATTGGCTGGTTCATAATAACCGCTCTTTCCTGATTGGCCAACCCAGTTTCACATAGATAAGCGCCTGGCACATTTTCTCATGTTATTTCTCATAGAGAGTAGCTCTCTCTATCATTGGCTGATTTATAATACCCGCTTTCTCCTGATTGGCTAATTCAGTTTCACTTAGAGAAGCGCCCGGCATATTTTCCTATGTTATTTCTCATAGAGAGTAGCTCTCCCTATCATTGGCTAGTTCATAACACCCGCTTGTTTTCTGATTGGCTAACTTATTTCCACACTGAAAAGCGCCCGGCACATTATTTCTATGTTATTTTTCATAGAGAGCAGCTCCCCCTAGCATTGATCAATGCACATTTAATACTAACAAGGATAATAATTCACAACACAATATCACTTAAAAAGTTTATTTAATAAAAACTAGTTTTATAATGACAAAATTGATACATTCGATCCCTAACAAATAATACAAATTTTACTCTTTTTCCTGTATAAGTATTTCTTGAAACTTTTTATTAGGTTTTTATTATTTTTTTTCCATTTAATAAATGTATGTATTAAATGTACGCTAAAAATGTACGCCAAATGTAAAATGTAAGCAACACTATTCACGGCCGTAGCGAATTCTCCACGGAGATCTCCTGGCTGGAATAGACTAACACCCGCATTGCTGATTGATGTACCGCTCCTCCAATCGTATACCGACACGACTATCTCTTGTCTTTCAAAGCCTGTCACTGATGAGTTTGATTGACAGCTCATCCCACTACTCGGCTTCTTTGATATGTTGATTGACATCTCAGTCGACCTATACAAAAAATACCATCCATTTAAATATCACAGTAACTTTTACTACAGTATTACGCTTGAGAAAGTGCCGTTATATGGCAGGAAACGCGTTGGGTTTTATTATTGTCCTGTATTTTTAATGGTGCGAGGGTCTAACACCCCTGCATCTTTTAGAAATTAAAAGACATTTTTTATAAGTCACAAACTTGGCTTTTTTATACTCCACGTGCGCCGGGTCCGCCATTTTACATTTTTATTCCTGAAGTGATCTTGCCGCACTATATACTCGTATCACCTTCTCCCTGATCGTCCAGTTTGCATATTGGGCAATTACTTGTCTTGGTTTGCTGTCTCTCTCACCTCTGGGTGGTCCGATTCGGTGAACTCGTTCGATGAGTAAGGGGTCGGCTGGCAAATCTAAGTTTAGTGCTTTGGCCATGTCATCCACCAGATATTGTTGGAGTTTGTCTTGGGTAACATGCTCAGGGATTCCTACGAACCGGAGGTTATTCCTCCTCTCCCTGTTCTCCAGATCTTCTAGTTTGTCACGTAAGATTATCTCTGCGTTCTGGCATTGTGCTATGTCTCGTTCATTTGCCTGAGTAGTTGTTTCACAGGAGGAGATTCTAGCTTCCAATTCACTGATTTTTTGCACATTTTCTGTGATTTGGCTCAGTGCCGTATTGATGGATGATTGGATCATGTCCATTTTTTTGTAGAAATATGGGGTGAGTAGTCTGGATACTTCTTGAGCCACTGAGGCGGCATATTCCGTATCAAGGCCCCGTTGTATAGGTGGGCTTGATGTCGGGGAGAGGTTTGGAGGCGTGATGTCATGATCAGTGAGCAATTCCTGAGAGATCATAGCTGATGAAGCTGGCGGCGTGGAGATGTTTTGCCATGCTTTTGCTTGAGTCGTTGCTGTTTTGGGTTGAGAACCCTTGTTAAAGGGTGGATTAGGGGTGTTCTTTGCTTTTTTCTGTGACTGGGCGTTTGAGTGTGATCGTAGGTATTTGTCCATTGTAGGGTGAACTTAATCAAGTGGTAGGTGAGAGAGACAGCTCGGTCTTGTGCCTAATGAAGTAAACCTAGCGCGTCATTTAGCCTTTGGTGGCGATGTCCTATGAAGAGTACTGAGAGGATGTAATATCTGTTGATATAGTGTTCCATTTGTGTCTTTATTAAGAGTACGTTTCTTTGAGCCGTTCAGGGGGTCGTCGTTCAATATCTTTGAGATTGTCTGTGGGCAGTCTCTTGCCAATCCTGCCTTTCCCAATGGCAGGATGCGTTTCTTGTGATGCAGAGTTGTTCTCAATAATGGCTGTGGTATAGATACCTTTCTGAGGTTATTGTGGTTAAGGGAGCTGCTATGAGATATTACAAAGATCAAAGATGAAAAACAGATGGTGTGGCTATTCGCCAACTGTCCAGTAGGTGGCGCTGTTGTTCCGTTTATGAGCTGTTGAGTGTGAGAGCAGGGCTAGAAAACAGGCAGCTTGTACTAGGATGTTGTTGCATTGGATGCTCAGGGCTACCTGAGGTTAGAGTGGCACTATGGGCGACATGTATGAATCTCGCCACGTCGGGGCGGGGCGCACCTTTCCGCCAGTTTCCCGGCGAAATTTGCGCCTGATTTATGTCGGCGCTGGGGCGTGCTCATACATACAATGTAAAGTCCGCTGCGCCTCGCCAGTGTGTTAGGCGCAGTGCGGGACTTAGGTGCAGTGCGGCGCTGCGCCTATGATTCGCCGCCGGAGGTAGTGCGCTCATACATGCGGGGAAAAGTCTCGCCAGTGTGTGGGGTGCAGTGCGGGACTTAGGCGCCGTGCGGGACTGCGCCTCACATGTATTCTGATTCGAGACAGGCTGGAACAGCGAGAAATCATTAAACATGTCCATGCGGAGTATGAATAAAAAAATCGCCTTTATAAAGGCGTCAAACATTCACAGAAAACGAGCTCAAACCTCAAAAATCAAAAATACATTAAAAAAATCACTTTCCAAAAATCCAGAACAGCGCAATATCAAGAATTCGGATATTGGAAATTGCCGGGAAATACAGTAATTCAAATTCTGAAAGCTATTCTCATTGGTCGGCAGAAACCAACCACTCAGAATAGGAGTGACAGGGACCCATTAAAACCTATGGAGAAATATTGACCAATCAAAGGCGGGACAGTTCAAAATACAGTAAAAAGGCAGAAAAGAGCTGATTGGCTGAGCTAGCGGGGGCTTGGCTATCTCGGCCAATCAAAAGCGCGAGCAAACTTCTCCCATTGGATCTATGGAGAGTTCGGCGCAATGCAATCCCCGGCGCTCAGCGCTGTGGGGCATGGAGTAGGATTTAAAAAAATCATTTTTATTAAATGTAAAACATTATCAGATAAAGCGCTGAAACCTTCTATAAAAATAAATCAGTTAAATTCCTAACAACGCGTTTGTCGACGAGCTCGGCGCAATATAAGGAATTGCAATATAGAGAATCGCCGGGAAATACAGTAATTCAAATTGTTTAAGCTCTTCTGATTGGTCGGCATAAACCAGCCAATCCGAATAGGAGCGACAGTGGCCCATTATATCCTATGGGAGTATTGACCAATCAGAATAGGAGCGACAGGGACCCATTCAAAACCTATGGAAAATATTGAGCAATCATATTCAAAGGCGGGACAGTTCAAAAAACAGTAAAAAGGCAGAAAAGAGCTGATTGGTTAACCCTAACGGGAGCTCGTCCAGCTTACCAATCAGAGCGCGAGCTACTTTCTCATAGGGGTTCCCTATGGGGAAAAGAAATTCAAAGCGAGCTCTGTGATTGGCTAACTTAAAAGGGGACGCGGTTATTTGGACCAAGGGGAAAGAGCGAGCGACCCCTTTTATGGGTTTTCTAATGCAATCTGGAATACAACTGTACATGGCCGAAATCAAATGATAATACTCCCGAAGTTGTCCCGATGTGTATATAAAATGATCAATAATATGGGGGTAACGAAAAAAAATATATTAATTCAATAACATCCTGTTTATTTCTTTATTTTCGTTGCACCCATACTATTGATCCTTGGCTAACGAAAATAAAGAAATAAAAATTATTTCATTGAATTACATTTTTTTTTCGTTACCCCCATATTATTGTTCATTTTATATACACATCGGGACAACGTCTCGAGTCTTATCATTTGATTTCGGCCATGTACAGTTGTATTTCAGATTGAAATAGAAAACCCATAGGAGCGTCGCTCGCCTCTCCATTGGTCCAAATAACCGCGCCTCTTTTAAATGACCAATCACAAAACAGAGCTCGCTCCTGCATTTCTTTTCCCATAGAACTCTATTAGAAAGTAGCTCGCCCCTCTGATTGGCTAAGCTGGGGACGAGCCCCCCTAGCTCAACCAATCAGCTCTTTTCTGACTTTTTACTGTATTTTGAACTGTCCCCCCCTTTTTAATAGGATTGCTCAATATTTCTCCATAGGTTATAATGGGTCCCTGTCGCTCCTATTTTTAATTGGTCAAAATTCTCCTCCATAGGTTAGAATGGGCCACTGTGGCTCCTATTCTGATTTGGGTGGTTTAGCTGACCAATCAGAAGAGCTTCAACAATTTGAATTACTGTATTTCCCGGCAATTCTCTCTATTGCAATTCCCTATGTAGCGCCGGTCTCGGCGACAAACGCGTTGTTAGGGATTTAACTGATTTATTTTTAGAGAAGGGTTCAGCGCTTTATCTTATAATGTTTGACACTTAATAAAATGATTTTTTTTAATCATTTCTCCATGCCGCACAGGCGCTTTGGGGCCGAGATTGCATTGCGCCCATCTCTCCATAGACTCCAAAAGGGAGAAAATAGCTCGCGCTCTGATTGGCCGAGATAGCCAAGCCCCCGCTAACTCAACCAATCAGCTCTTTTCTGTCTTTTTACTGTATTTTGAACTGTCCTGCCTTTGATTTTGATTGGTCTAAACTTCTCCATAGGATATAATGGGTCTTTGTCGCTCCTGTTCTGATTGGTCCAAACTTCTCCATAGGATATAATGGGTCTTTGTCGCTCCTGTTCTGATTGGCTGGCTTCTGCCGACCAATGAGAAGCGCTTAAAGAATTTGAATTACTGTATTTCCCGGCCAATTCTCTCATTCCCAAATTTCCGATTGTAGCGCCGTCCGGCGAAAAAACCGTTGTTAGGGATTTAATTGATGAGTTTTTAGGGAAAGGGTTTCAGCTTTTTTTCTGTTAATATTTTAAAACCTAATAAAAATGATTTTTTTTATCATACTTCATGCCGCACGCGCTGAGAGAGGGGAGATTCATTGCGCCCCATCTTTTCCATAGACTACAATTGGACAAGTAAGCTTGCGCTCTGATTGGCTGGGAAAAGCCAAGCCCCCCGCTAGCTCAGCCAATCAGCTTTTTTCTGCATTTTTACTGAAATTTAACTGTCTTTGATTTTGATTGGTCCAAATTTTTTCCATAGGTTTTAATGGTTCACTGTCGCTCCTATTCTGATTGGCTGGGATAGCCAAGCCCCCGCTAGCTCAAACAAACAGCTCTTTTCAGTCTTTTTACTGTATTTAGAACTGTCCCGCCTTTGATTTTGATTGGTATAAACTTCTCCATAGGATATAATGGTTCACTGTCACACCTATTCTGATTGGCCGGTTTATGCCGACCAATGAGAATATGTTTCAGAATTTGAATTACTGTATTTCCCGGCAATTTCCAATCTCCTAATTCCTGATGTTGCGCCGTTCAGGATTTTTGGAAAGTTAATTTTTTTATTTATTTGTTATTTTGATTTAGCTCTTTTTCGATAAATGTTTTCCGCCTTTATAAATGCGATTTTTGGAATCATACTCCAGCCGCACGGAGCTGAGCGCCGAGATTTCTGTTGCGATCTTCTTCTAGGTTTCCTCGCATGTTCCGTTCTTGCTTCACTTCCCCTCCGCCGGAGCATTTAGACCAAAATCAACTAGGTCTGCTTGTCGGAGCTGGCGAGCGCTGCACTGCGCCTCACTTTGCCGACTCGCGATCATACATGCCTCGGAGTTTTCGAGCGTGCCGCGTCCTGCTCCGTAACGCCTACAGCGTGCCCACACCGCGCCCATTGCCGAAAGTGGCGAGCGCTGCGCCTAACACCGCATCCCTGCATCCGACGGGATTCGGGCCGGTGAGGCGCAGCTTACGCCAGAAAACAGGCGCAAATCCCGATCATACATGTCGCCCTATGTGTTTACCTCTGTGACAGATCTGAGCCGCGTTTTCATTAATGAGCTCCAAAGTCACATGTATTGATTCACTGTCCCCCAGCGTTGAAGAGCAGTAATGTTTCCTCACTTGAGAAGGGAAAACAGATTGATGGAAGTGCCGGTCAAAGACAGGTGGTGTGTCAGTTTGTAGATTGTCCAGCAGGCGGTGTTATTGCTTTATCAATGAACTGCTGCGTGTCCTGGAGTAGGGCTATACACTGATGGCTTGTTTTATGGTGTTGTCACATTGGAGGCATAGGGTTGCCTGTGGCTGAGATGGCACTAGGAGTCCACCTCTATGATAGGCTGGTCTAAACCGTGATTTAATTATAGAGCCCCAAAGGCGCCGATATAAGATCTCTGGCACTATGCGGTGTATAACAGCAGCGTTTCCACAGTGAGGAAGATAGGACAGAACAATTAAAATGTCAGTCCAAGATAAATAGTCTGTCAATTAACCAACCCCGGCAGTGGGGCGCTGTCACTATTTTTTTTGGAGTGTTAAGCCCGTTAATGGCGGGGGCGGGTGGGC
>JAODAL010018958.1:0-73301 GCA_025379985.1 Phyllomedusa bahiana | reverse complement strand
AAAACCCCTTTTGGGCACATTTCTAAAGGAAAGGGATCATACTCTGCTTTAGTAGTCCAGTAAAATTTGGCATTCATTTTCCCCAAATTTTAGCTACCAAAACCGGAAGCAGTCATGCCCCCAAAATCAAACCCCCAACAACTTCTTGACTGTGGGCAAGACACACTTGTTTTTGTACTCCTCACCGTTGCCGCCACACACGCTTGAAAACCAATTGAGTTAAATAATTTCTTTGGTCTCATCAGATACAGGTTCCATGCCCTTAGTCGCTTTCTTCAGCAAACTGTTTGGGGGACCCCCTTGTGCTCATTTTTAAAAGAGGGTTCCTTCGGGGACGACAGCCGGCGACGAAAACGATTGACGGGGTTCGAAGGACTGACACGTCGATCACCGGGTATATGGTGAACCCTCAGTGATCACCGCAGGCAATGTAGTATAGGTGGAGAACCCCAGTGACAACCAAAGTGCAGGACACCAAATACAGGTAGCGGAGACAGGTAACAGCCGGGTATAGCCATAGAGGGATGTGGCCCCAAGCATTAATGGCAGGTACAGTGGAAGATAATCAGCAGGTATTAGAGGACTAATGCAGCGGCAGAAACAACAGTAATGGGTATCTAGGACACACAGGGTTAACACAAGGTTAACGCTGGAATTACAGGAATGCAGGAAGTAGTAGCTACACACAACGGGGTCAAGCTCATTGGGACAACAACAAGCTGACAATTAGGCAAGGGCACAAAGTTCCTTATATGGTAATATGGTCACATGCTGGGAAATTAGGACACAGTCCCTTTAAATGCCAGAGCAGTATCGGGCACTTGAGACATGGGCCACGGCGTGACCGTAACAGTACCCCCTTAAGCCCTTCCCTCTGGTTTAACTGGATACCCTGAAAACAACCTAGGGTAAGCAACTCTTCGGTATCCCTAGTACTGTCTTCAAAGAAGATTTCTAACCAGTCCTGGTTAACTTCTTGAACTTGGGGAGCAGAAACAACAGAAATGGTAGGCAGGGGGAGAGGTGGGCGGTAATCAGAGATGACTTGAGAGTCCTGGGTATCCTCGTGGTCTTGAGACTCCACAGCTGGCACAAAAGAAGCAATGAGCAGAGAAACGGGTGGGCGGGATTGCACTAGATGGGCAGGCTTAAGATAGCGGGAATGGCATTGATTGCCCCATTGGATAACTTCACTCGTTTTCAAAATTTAAGGAGGGTCGAAAGCTAGAACCACAGAAGAACCCTGATATTGGAGTGGGTTTTAAAAACCACAGCCATGCCAGTGTACACTGGTTGTTCACATTGTGTTTTTTTGAATGTTTTTTTTTGTGCGAACTTAGTTCATTTGGCAATAATGCTTTTAACTTAAAAACAGGGGGGACTGGATGCCTCCTTTTTGGTTTTCTACACCCTGCCCTCTCCCCAGGTTTCGACCGTATGGTGTCTTTAAGGCTGGTGCTTTTTTCTCCTGGGTTATGGAGGTCAGATGACCCCAAATTGAAAGACTCAAAAAAGAGGTAGGAAAATGTAGGGGCCATCCCATATGGGGCCCCATTGAAAGTCGGGGGTGCTTAAACAAATTTTTTGTCAAAAAAGTGAACAAAAAACCCCCCCAAAGTTTTTTTCATTATTGTAGATATCATTAATGCTTTTTGCAGGTTTCCATGTCGTTTAATAGCTAAAAAATGCACAATACACCCCTAGATGAGATCCATGAGGGGTGGTGAATCCAAAATGGGGCGACTTTTTAAGGTTTACTGTTCTGGTAAATTTGGGGGTTTTCAAAACAAAACTGGCACCCACCAAATCTCGTTCCAAAAAATCTATAGCACTCCCCTTTGTACTCCTGCCATACTCCCAAAAAGCATTTTTCACCCCATATAAGGGTACACCGAATTTTGGAAGAAAATGAATAAAAAAAATTTTTGGGGTTTTTTTTTCACAACCTTTGTAAAAATTAAACATTTTCAGGTAAAATTTCAGATTGTTGGAAAAAATTTTTTTTTTTCATTTTCACCGCCTAACTCTAAAAAAATTGTGAAAGACCTGTGGGGTCAAAATACTCACTATAACCCTGAATACATTCCCTAAGGGTGTAGTTTCCAATTTGAGGTCTTTTTAGGGGTGTTTATTAAGTTTTATCACCTTAGTGTGTCTGCAAACCTGGAATGGCACCTAAATAAAATCATATTGAAAACGAGACTCCAAAGTCCGGTAGGTACTTCTCCTATTCCTAGGTGTGTGGTTAAGCCAAATAGCGCACTAGGGCCACATATGGGATATCTCTAAAAACTGCAGAATCTGGGGAATCAATGTTAAGTTGCATTTCCCTGGTCACATCTACTGTGTTCCTATGAATAATGGATAAAAACTGAAAATCTGCAAAAAAAGGGAAATTTTAAATTTCACCTCCACTTTGCTTTAATTTCTGTGAAATACCTAAAGTGTTAACAAACTTCCTAAACTCTATTGGAAATACTTTATGGGATGTAGTTTCTTAGATAAAGCCATTTATGGGGGAATCTAACATGAAGGCCATGTCAGAACTGGACAGGCCCTAAAATAATGTATATTGCAAATTTTCTTGAAAATGTGAAAAATAACTACTAAATTTCTAAGCCCCCTAATGTGGTAAAAAATAAAAAGACATTTAAAAAATTATGCCAACGTACAATAGACATATGGCAGATGCTAGTTATAAACTATTTTTGTGGTATAACTATCTGTCTTACACACATACATTTTTTAAGTTTGAAAATGGCAAATTTTTCACATTTTTCACAATATTTTTCACAAATAAACAAGGATTGTTTGGACCAAAATTTCTTTCTTTAACATAAAGCACAATGTGTCACAAGAAAACAATCTCTGACTCACATGAATAGGTAAAAGTGTCAAAAAGTAATTCTCACATAAAGTCCCACATGTCTGATTTAAAAAATGGGTATCTGTCAGAAAGGCCAAAATTGGCTGCGACGGTAAGGGGTTAACAGATGGATATTTATGTATAGTTTGCAGTCATTGTCCTAGGACAAGAACTCTATTCTTAAGTAGATGTATTTTCTGTTAGGCCATGTTCACACGGCTTAATTGCGGGACGTAATTCCGCCCCGCAATTACGCCGTGTGGACGGGGCGGGGCAGGAGCGGGGGAGTGAGCGGGGGGCCGGCACTTCGCCGGCCCATAGACAATCACTGCTAGCGGCGCGTATACACCGCTAGAAACTGACATGACAATTATCTCCCCGCCCGGGCGGGGAGAGGAGACGTAATCCAAAGTTCTCTATGATAACTGTGGATTACCGTAATGAATGAGCCGTTTTCGGCCCGTAATTGGCGCACTTCGGCGCGTAATTACGGACCGAAATACGGCTCATTTTAAGCCGTGTGAACATGGCCTTATAGTCACCAACTTGGGACTATTCGTAATAATACTATGCACAATTATTTATTGGGGATAATAGGAAGCCATTTTGATGCAGTACAATGCAGTATTATGAAACGTTGTAATCAAAATAATTTTTTTCTACCTTCCTACTTTTTAACTACCAGCTCCACATTAATATTGGTGTAATTATAAAGGCAGAGATAAAACACACAGATGCAGTTAAATGATGCCTGACTGGAACAGTGGATTCATCCAAGCCATGAAAATGTTGCATCATACAATTCAAGTTATGTAATCTGCCTCTGGCTAGGACTATGCAACCAAAGTTTAAGTTATGCTAATTTATAAAATAAAATAAAAAATGTAATGTTCAGACCAAATATTGTTTTTCTAGCCTGTATGAGGGAGTGGCTGCCCCCACTTTGGTTTTTGCACTCCGCTCACCTGCACAGGTTTTTAAATCAATGCATAGTAGCTTGTAGCTGCAATCTACTCTCCCTGAAATGTGTTGGTCTGAACAGGCACCAAGAGAGGTAACAATAGAGTAGGTTCCCACCTGTGTTTGCCGATGGCAGGTGGGCTTATGCAGTTTTAATAAAAAATGTACACAAAGAACCTCAATTTTTTTTCATGTATTCTAAGAAGCTGTAATGTTTTTCCAATAGTTCCTATGTTCTTTTTTTATTGTTTTTAGTGCTAGTAGTGTGCTGATATTGGATTGTGTTTGTATTTTACTGCCACACCAGTGTGCACCTATGCTCATTTAAAAAAATAAAAATAAAAATGGGGGATGTGCAGACCATTGTCTTTCTACAAAGTTAAAGCATGTGTTTTATGTAGCCAGAACTAAAACTGGATCCAAATTCTAAGAGGGGAAATAAATTGTTTCTATATACCTTTCCTGTTTTACTATCCTTAGAGTTTCCATAGAAGTAAAAGAAAAAAATGTAAAATTCGCCAAAAATTTTAACCTGTCTTCCATACTATATTTTTCCCAGAATTATAGCTAAGTCCAAGTAAGGTGTTTACTTATTACACCTCGTTTTAGGGTGGTTTCACATGTATTGAATTTTTTTTGTTTTGTTTTTTTAAATGCCAGTTTTTGATGCAATTTTTTTTGCTAAATCCAGAAGTTGATCTAGCAGAAGAGAAAAGTCTTTCCTTTATGTTTTCCTTTCCATTTGAATCCAATTCTAGCTAATAAAAGCTAAAGGCGAATTCACGTAGGGCAGATTTGTTGCAGAAATTTTTGTAAACGTCCCATTCATCTGAATGGGGCTCACAGAACTCCATGTACTTACTGCCAAAACAAGCTCTTAAATGAACAGAACTGATTTTTAGTTGCAGAGTGAATCCAGTGTGCAGTGTAAATGAATCCACCTTCCAAGCTCCTAAGGAAATAGAATCATTCATCTGTGAGTGTTGCAAAGTGACAAGGAAAGACAATTCCCAAGTGATTGGATTTTACACCATAATCAGTACAGTGCTGTGCTGCCACCTCCAGTTATACCGATTTGTTACTTTATGATGGCATGTTTCTTTAATCTCAAGATCTCCAGCATTAAAATGAGCCTTACATGAATACTTGATAATGATCCCTTTGGGATACCAAAGCTATATTTAAGAAAAGGGAAGCTAACTGCCCTTTTTGGAGTTACAATATTGGATAGCTGTCACTTAATATGCCACAGGATTTTCTTCAGATGTAAATCACACCCTAATCCGACTCCTTATAATCCTGGCCAAACCTCCAAAATTTAGGGTGACATGTATGAACATTAGAGCTGACAGGCCAGTTGCAAATAGCTTTAAAGCAGTGTAGAATGCGCCAGAATGTATGAACCTGTTCTTCTGTAGGTCATGCATAGAGGCGCAGTCTAGTGCCAATACAACAAGTCTGGCTCAGGCACCACCTTTACCTGGTCTGGCTGTTCTAACCGTTCTGCGTCTAGGTTTGGTGTCAAAGACTCATAAATGTGTCTACTTCTACGAATGTGGTGTGACTTCCCCAGAACACCCCAAATCTTTGGTGCATTAAAAAGTGTCACCCAGCGCTTACCGCACCAAAGATTGGAACGTGACTGTTCATACTTCCATAGAACAGGTCTACTAAAGCTTTTTGATGCCAGATAACTGGCACAGCCCATTCTTACATGTCACTCTTAGTTTCTACCTTTGTCAGCAACTTATGTAGCCAATATTAGTGACACTAATGATGTCCCTGAATTAGTCCAAATAGTTGTGCTCATAGCAAGCTGTCCTCACTGTAGGGTGTATTTGTCAAACTCCAGAACCGCTAGCAGAACCCATCCCACCTCTTATTTTATGTGGTCCATTAGAGACTACAAACAGCAAGCAGTGATAGACAGGGTCTGGATGCAGAAAAAAATGACTCTCCACTTTCCCCAATGGATGCAGCCAGTGCTTTACAAACTGTGGTGCCAGGACAGAGATCGGGGCACCAGCTTGTACTCTGAGCTATTTAACAACTCACAGGTAGTGGCAGAGCCCTGACAGCCCTTCCCAGGCTCCATAGCCACTCTCCGACAGCATTTTGAGGACAACCATAATGCTGATGTGATCCCTAGTGAAAGTGAGTTTGACACCCCTTCACTAGGGCCTTTATGGTGGTGGTGCCATACGGCAATTCCTTTCTGTTGTGCACATTAAGAAGTGTGGGTCAAACAATATTACCAGGACGGTAACAATATCAATATAAAATTGCCCATACCATTGTGCCATCACACAGATTTACCTACAATTCTGTGCCAGTCAATAGCAGGTTAAATAAAATATCTTTATTCATAAGACAATTTTTCTATCTTAGTTACTCTGTAGTATGACTGGCATACTAATATATCTGTGAGTCAGAAGAGCTTTAAAACATTTTTTTTTTTAAAAATAACCTGCCTGCTCCAACCCATTACTGCCGATATTCCCAGTGCTCCCTGCTGATGATGATGTCCATCCAGTTCAGCCTATTGTGCTAAAATGTTGATCCAGAGAAAGGTAAAAACTCCCATCAGGTAGAAGCCAATTATTCTCATTTTGGGTAAAAAAATTCCTTCCTGACTCCAATCTGGCAATCAGAGTAAATCCCTGGATCAACGCCCCTTCTCTAGAATCCTGGTCACTATAACTTGTTATATTATTACGCTCTAAAAATGTATCCAGACCCTTTTGAACTCTGTTAGGGCGCGTTTACACGGCACAGGACAAATATTTGTCCTGTTTTGCGCCCGCAGGGGGGACGGCTTTTCTCCGTGATGAGCGGAGAACAGCCCTCCCCCCGCCCATTGAGAAGAACATCTACCGACGGGAAACCGGACGGAAGATTGTGCTTCTACAATGTTTTGCCGCCGGACTGCCGGCGGCAAAACCGTCCGACGGCAAAACCTGTGCAGTGGGGACTGCTGCACAGGTTTTGCATAGAGCACAATTTCGGCTCATTTTCGGCCGGTTTTTCAGGCGGTCTGAAAAACCGCAAACCGGCTGAAAAACCGGCCGAAAGCCCTTGCCGTGGGGACATGCCCTTAGTGAATTCACCATGACAAGTTCCTTTGGCAGAGAGTTCCACAGTCTCAATGATCTAACAGTAAAGAATCCTTTTCTATGTTTATGTACAAATCTTTTTTCCTGTTGGCTCTACAATGTCTTTAATGTGCACTGGTGCCCAAAACTGTACACAATATTCCATGTGTGGTCTAACCAGTGACTTGTATAATGGGAGAATGATGTTCTCATCATGTGCATCTATGCCCCTTTTAATACACCCCATGGTCCTATTTGCCTTGGCCGCTGCTGCATGACACTGGCTAGTCGCATGACTGCTTAATATAATGTCATTGGTGGGTGCACTGGAACTGAGTGGGCTTCAGAGGTAAATTACAGTTTAATACTTCCCATAGAAGTCTAGGGGAAGAGGAGAAGGGAACAGAAGTGGTGGCAAAAGAGAGCCAGAGCGAGGCTTACAGATATAAGCCTACTTTGTTTTATAACTCATACTTGCCAGCTTTTGAAAATTGTCTGTCTGGATATTCATGAACCACTGACTTTTTTTAAAGCTGTACCCCTTTCTGCAGACTACAACCCATTTTTTGCAAGCCCCACCTCTTTTTTGCAGGCCCCTCCTCCCATCAGTAAATCATAATTGCTCATTTAAAAAAAAAACACATTTTTATGTCACTATATTCTAACAGCAATAATGGTATTTTTGTACATGGGGGTGTGTAAGGTCTTTTTATATATGGGACATTGGAATCCTGGTATATTTTTGTGTTTTTTTTCTTTGTTCATACAGATTAAATAACATGATAATTCTATAGATTAGATTGTTACAGTTGCCACCATACCCATTTTGTCCTTTTTTATTTTCTGTTACAAATTAAAACCTTTTTTTTTTATTGAGAAAACAGAGTTATGTGTCCTAACATTTTTTATGTAACTGACTATTACTTTTTTTGTCCCATTATTGGACTGATGAACTTGATCAAATTGCCTTTGTTTCTCCAAAAATAATAACACATTTTAGCCTTGTAAAAACCCACCCTAGAATACAAATGCTCCCCTAAACTAATATAACCATGGCATCTGAGGGTTTAAAAGCAGGCGTTGTAATAAGAGCCCACCTGTGCATTACCGCCAGCTATAATAACACATAGCCTGTCAACCACCTAGATAATGCTGCACCTACTAACCATGGCATCTGAGGGGATAAAAAACAGGCTCCAGATGGTGTGGGCATAGCTTTTGCGCATGCACTATGCAAGGGCTATTTAGGGAGCCGGATGAGTTGCCAACCCAGTTCAGTGAAAACTGAAAATTATGCTGAAAAAAATGCCTTAAAGAGGTTATACTCATATAATGGCCAGAAATAGTGTTACTCTTGATGTACACACTCATGATAGTTTATTCTGAAATGTTACCTGAAAGTACAAGTACATTTTGAAGCATCTCCTTGTAAGCTCCAGGGCCCTTGGATGTTTCCATAAACACTGTTAGACAAGATAATATTTTAATTTCATCTGGCACAAGGGCACTCATTTACAACGCATGAAATGTTTGCACAACACTGATTTGCAGTAACAGTATTATCCATCATATTAAATAGATGAACGCCAAAGCTGGCCAATGGTTAAACCTTTCTGCAAAGTAAACAGGAGAATTATTAAGACACAGTACAGTGATTTTTGGTTCTTAAGACAGTTTGTGGATTAATGGGGCACTTTCCCTTATCATCCTTTCTCCCTTACTGCTCCCAGCTATGAACAAAATGCTGACAGAGTCAGCACTTCCAGGGCGTGATCCTGGGTCCTCAGCACAATGTTTAAGAGCCTATCCTCATAATGAATTACTTTTTTAATGATACTTCTGCAAACATATGGTGAGTGGAAATGTTGAACAAACAAGATTGTTTCTATTAAGTGATAGCTCCTATTAACTGTTTATTCCACTGACTATTGCAAATTTACAGCTACTTACCTGGTAAATTATTAAAGATTGTATACTTTTGCTGCAGGAGATTTGCCATCACTTGCCTCGCTGCTTATGCTCAAATAAATTATGTTCCAATTAAACTGTTAAAAAATTTAACAGCATTATGCAGTGTAAGTTTGCCTGTTTTCTTATAGCCATACGGTAAGCACAAAAGTAAAATGCTTAGACTAAAGCTATCTCGCTTTGACCCTGGATGAGCATTGGTGCATAGTAACACCAGAATTTGTCATGACTTGTATGCAAATGCATGTAACTAATTTGGCCACTGCATGACAACTGGAAATATGTATTTGCCCATGTTATACAGGGAAGCTAAACCAAAACCACCTTGGCTATGGTGACATATAACAACCAGCGCTAACATAAACCTATCACTTACATCCATAAACCTGAAAACCTGATTTGTGCATGCTTCTTTGCTACCCTCTACATAGAAGTTTTGAGCAGTTTGGTTGCTCGTCTTTGTACTTTCTTTAGCTCCATTACATTCTTTCTATAAACTGAAGCTCAGAACTGAAAAGCATGTTCTAGATGCGTCTGCGCCAATGCTTTGCAGAGCGGCAATATTTTAGCTTTTAATACGCATGTTGCACGCATACTGTGTGCAACACAATAGTAGCAGGTGTCTTTAGAGTAGCACCCTGTCCCATTCTTGTCCAGTGGCACGTCATTAGCGGCCGAGAATGGCTTGTAGCATTGCCACCATGAGCCACTTTAGAATGCCCTCTTTGCAGTCTGTACTTTCCGGGCCTCTTGCTAGCCAAGTTGCCCCCATTAGCAGACCCATTTAGCCGTGTGTTGAACATACCCTACTGTAATGTAGTTTAATAATAACATAGTATTACTATAGGCCAACGATTCCGCGGGCTGCACAGTGTACCAATTAAGGGTGACACATACAGTGCTTACCACATTAAAAGTACTGACAATGACCACACAAGGGGTGAGAGGCCCTGACGCGTGGAAGAGTTACAAATCCTATTAGCATGTTTGGCGGTGAAAAACATCGGTAAGAAGTCCAAGTTTCCCATGGTCCGGCCTGTTTCATAAATGATAGGGGCCCGGATACAAAAAAAGGGGAATGTTGGGAACCTGCCACCCCGACTGTTACATCTATATACAGAGCACATGTTGTCAGTGCCCTAGTGTAGGGAGTGAACAGATGTGTGTGATAGCAGTTAGGGATTTTGGGTGGGCCAGACCGAGAATGATGTATTTTCAGGGCCCTCTTAAAACTGTGAGGGTTGTGAATGTGCCTGATCGCCCGCGGTAGCATATTCCAGAGAATTGGTGCCGCACGTGTGACGTCTTGTAGGCGGGCATGGGAGGTTCGGATGATTGAGGAATGTAATCTGATTATCATGAGCAGAGCGGAGAGCATGGTAGGGCGGTAGACAGAAACGAGGGAGGAGCTGGAGGGAGGAGAGCTGTGGAGTGCGTTATGGGTGAGAGTGCTGAGTTTATACTGTATCCTGTACTGGATGGACCACCAGTGCAGTGACTGACACAGGGTAGAGGCATCAGTATAGCGGCTGGAGAGAAAGACAAGCCTGGCTGCTGCATTCTGGACAGATTGGAGAGGGGAGAGTTTGCAGAGAGGGAGACCGATAAGCAAGGAGTTGCAGTAGTCAAGACGAGAAAGAATAAGAGCAGTAATGAGAGTTTAAGTTGTTTCCACAGTGAGAAATGGACGGATTCTGGAGATATTTTGAGGTGCAGGTGACCGGAGCGGGCAAGGCATTGGATATATGGGGTGAAGGTCAGATCAGAATCCAATATAACCCCTAGACAGCGGGCCTGCTGCCTAGGAGAAATGGTGGTACCACATACAGAAACATAAATAGCAGGGGGGGGGGGTTGGTTAGTAGATGGCGGAAAGACAAGAAGTTCAGTCTTAGTGAGGTTTAGTTTCAGATGGAGAGAGGACATGATGTCAGAGACAGCGGACAGACGGTCACTGGTGTTTTGTAGCAGGGCTGGAGTGATGTTACGGGAGGAGGTGTATAATTGGGTGTCATCCGCATAGAGATGGTATTGGAAGCCAAATCTACTGATGGTTTGTCCAATGGGGGCTGTGTACAATGAAAAGAGGAGAGTACCTAGAACTGATCCCTGAGGAACTCCAACAGCAAGAGGAAGAGGAGAGGAGGTCGAACCAGAAAACGAGACACTGAAGGAACGGTCAGAGAGGTAGGATGAGAACCAACCAGTTTATATATTTACTTTAGTCTCTGTCCTCATAGTTCATTCACACACAGGGAAGGACCCAGCCTTATGGAATACAGTATAAGGGTATATTCATACACTGCAGTTTTGTTGAAAAAACTCTGCAATTATCCTATTCATATTAAAGAGGCTTGAAGAAATGTGTGCTTGATGCAGAAACAAATCCATTCACTCCATATTTGATCTGTGTGCATGTGACCTAATTTGGTACTTTATCCATGGTCTTTTTAATTATTTTAAAAGTGGGCAAATTTAAGAAGAGATTTCATTGTTACATACAGACCATGAATATTATGGTGTGTACACTATGTGGAACTGCTAGGAAAGCAAGTGAAAACATTGATCGATAGCACCCTCTACTGTATAGTACTCAGAATTACATTTCTACTCTTGGTTATGTGCTGAATTCATTGATAACCCAAGGATTTACTAAAGCTTTTACATGGGGTATTTTGGTCAAGAGTATAAAATAAACAGAGAAGACTATTTTGGAAAGATTTGTATCTCTACTATATATTGTACCCACATTTGACCTTGGAAAATACGTACTAAAATTTACAAGTGTGAATGAGGAAAAAGTTTCTATACCTCAGGTTGGTAGTGATATGGTTTTGAATCTTTCTGCACTGCATGGATGGGTTTTGGCAATGACAAGATGCTTGAGATGTGAGATTATTATATTAACATCCACATTTCCAGTGAAGGATATTGGAATTTTAAAATGATAACAACAGCTCTTTAAGTTGGCAATACACATTAGCTTACTGTCCAATTCAGGAGGGACTAGCTGACCTTCTAATTTGCATAGGGGTATCCCTGATGGCAAATTGCTGAGGAAAGAAATAACAGACATTCTTTATCAGAACACTTACATATTCAGTTGTGCTCAACAGTTTACATAACTTGGCAGAATTTTTGCTTTCTTGGCCTTTTTTTCAGAGAATATGAATGATGACAAAAGCTTTTTTTCCACTCATGGTTAGTGATTGGGTGAAGCCATTTATTGTCAAACTACTGTGTTTTCTCTTCATAAATCATAATGACAATCAAAAACATCCAAATGACACTGATCAAAAGTTCACATACCCTGGTGCTTTTGGCCTGATAACATGCAGGGAAGTTGAAACAAATGGGTTTGAATGGCTACTAAAGGTAACATCCTCACCTGTGACTTGTTTGCTTGTAATCAGTGTGTGTGCATAAAAGCTGAGTGAGTTTCTGGAATACAGACATACTCTTGCATCTTTCATCCAGCCACTGACATTTTTGGATTGTGAGTCATGGGGAAAGCAAATATATATAACAGTCTGTAAAAGGGTACTCCTTATTACAAAATCATCCGATCCAAAAGTACTGCGCTGGACTAAGCCGGTATCATTAAAGATGTTTATTTTATAAAATAAACATCTTTAATGATACCGGCTTAGTCCAGCGCAGTACTTTTGGATCGGATGATTTTGTAATAAGGAGTACCCTTTTACAGACTGTTATATATATTTGAAACCTCCCTATTCCTGGTCCCAGGAAGGAAGTGAAGCCCTGATACCTCTGCAGTGGACGTTTGGTTTTTCAGAACAGTTCCAATAAAAACTGTTGTAATGCGTTTATAAGTGTTGTGCCTTATACCAAGCACAACTAAGAGAGGTGAGTAGTATATCTCTACGCACGTTATCTACTACATCTACTATATTACACAACGGAGTGCTGTCTCCAATTTGCTTTTTTTCTTTTCATGGGGAAAGCAAAAGAATTGTCAGTGGATCTACAGGAAGTTGAACTGTATAAAACAGGAAAGGGAGATAAAAAGATATCAAAGGAATTGATAATGTCAGTCAGCAGTGTTCAAACTGTGATTAACAAATGGAAAATCAGGGGCTCTGTAATAACCAAACCATGGTCAATTTCAGCCACAACTGGCAGGAAAATTGTTTGGGATGCAAAGAAAAACCCACAAATAACATCAGCTGAATTACAGAACTCTCAGAAAACTAGCGCTGTGGCTGTTTCAAGATGCACAATAAAGAGGTATTTGAAGAAAAATGGGCTGCATGGTCGAGTCGCCAGAAGAAAGCCATTACTGCGCAAATGCTACAAAGTATCTTGCCTACAATACACCAAACAGCACAGAGACAAGCCTCAAAACTTCTGGAACAAAGTAATTTGGAGTGATGAGACCAAAATCTAACTTTTCGGTAACAACCATAAAAGTTACATTTGGAGAGGTGTCAACAAGGCCTATGATGAAAGGAACACCATTCCTACTGTAAAGCACGGAGGTGGATCGCTGATGTTTTTGGGAAGTGTGGGCTACAAAGGCACAGGAAACTTGGTCAAACTTGAAGGAAAGATGAATGCAGCACGTTATCAGCAAATACTGGAGGCAAATTTACTCTCATCAGCCCGGAAGCTGCACATGGGACGTACTTGGACGTTCCAACATGACAACAATCCAAAACACAGGACCAAGTCGACTTGTCATTGGCTACAGCAGAACAAAGTGAAGGAGTGGCCATCTCAGTCTCCTGACCTCAATATCATTGAGCCACTCTGGGGAGATCTTCAGCGCGCAGTTCATGCAAGACAGCCCAGGAGTTAACAGGAACTGGAGGCTTTTTGCCAAGAAGAATGGGCAGCTTTATCATCTGAGAAAATAAAGAGCCTCATCCACAACTACCACAAAAGACTTCAAGCTGTCATTGATGTTAGAGGGGGTATTACACAGTATTAAGAACTGGGATATGTAAACTTTTGATCACGGTAATTTGGATGTTTTTGGTTGCCATTATGATTTAAAAAGAGAAAACAGAGTAGTTTGACAATAAATGGCTTCATTCAACCACTAACCATGAGTGGAAAAAAGTTTTTGTGTCATCATTCATATTCTCTGAAAAAAGGCCAAGAAAGCAAAAATTCTTCCAGGGTATGCAAACTTTTGAGCACAACTATATATAAGATTTGGGGAAAGAACTGTTTAAAGCATTTGGTTAACGTATTTATATGACGTTCCGTTAGATCTGCACACTCAAAAAAAAAAAAACAGAACCTCTGACACACGAGTGAACCTTTAGTGCTAGATCACCAGAAGATTAGTGAGATTTATTAGTAATGCATAAAATAAAAATCTATTAGAGATTTTTCCATCTGGCTGTTTCATAAAGCCTCCTCTTCACAGCCAACTTCAGGCTCCCGCTCTCTGTTTAGACTGTGGGCGTTTCTACAGCAGCGACTCTTCCAAGCTGGGGCTGCTAGAAGGACATTTGTAATGGAGGGCTTTTAACAGCAGGACACAAGGCTGCGGAGCAGTAAAGGGTTAACGTTTGTTGGTAAAAAGCTCCTGTGCTGCTGATTAGACACAGAAGTAATCGATGTCACCATCCCAGCCAGGTCTGGAGCAGGGAGAGGTGGTCGGCTGCCTAGGTAACCTTCTGTAAACAAGCAGGAGATAAGAACTGCTCTAGTTTTGAAAGGAAGCAAAATCAAAACACCAATGTATTTGGTAATAATCTTTATTTACCGTTGCCTACATGGTTAAAGATAATCAATAAGATGGGAACACCCCTTTAACTACTCCATTTGTTCTCTATTAAAGGAATATAAACATTGAGACTAGAATATTGCTCGCAGCTAGCCATGCATAGGAGTTTCCAAAGATAGCCGAGTGTGTGCGCTTGACTATGTGTTTAAGCTCCCATAGAAGTGAATGGAGAGAACGACAACCAGCATCACCCTCATCATTCACACGCACAGCCAGCTCTCAGCTAGCTTTGAGCAGCCAGTGCTGGGGTTTTTACTTTGTAGTGAAACCCCTTTAAGGAACTGACCGATTTCTACCTTTTTTAAAAGGGGGGACCCAAATTTTTACCCCAAAAAATTGTCTTAAATTGAGAAACATCAGTTTTAAGATCTGAATATGCAGATGGTAAAAGTTCAGTTCACTTAAGAACCCTAGGAAGGAGAGGCTTCTTGCTCAATATTTCTTTTCTTTCATCCCCCAGTTCCCTCGCCAAGTTTTACCTTTGTCAATCTCATTTTTTGTTTTTTTAACAATCTAGCAAAACTTCATATTTCAAAAACAAAATATTAATACTTTTATTAATAAAAGCAGTTTAATTAACTTTTTTTTGTTATGTTTTTTAAAAATGTTTTAAATTATTTGTTCTACAAACATTTATTGTATATAAAAAAAAATGTATACCTTCTTAATGAACCCTTACTATTGGTCCACTGGTTAAGTCCTGTGTGGACTTCACAAATGGTGGCCTCTCAAGCACAGAGAGTACATAGAAATTATGGGGAGTGTACAGTGGCCCCATGTGTGCATAGCTGAATGCCACAATTTAATTGTACAGTTATACGCATGTGCAAAGCCCTGTCTGCGCCACTCAGCCTGTAAGTACTAGAGCATCTGACAAATTTGTTGCAGAGCTGCATGATGAAAGTTGAATGAGGGCTGAAACCAGGGTGGACACAGACAGAACAGGGCCTCTGTGCAAGAATGGTGTAAGGGCCCGTGGTTGTCCAATAGTGCCTCATAAAGCACCCCATTCTGTTTCACTAAAGCAGATTACTAGTAAGTGATCTACTTGCTTGATGTAAAGTATTTTTTGGGGGCCCATTAACCTATTGGGTTTTCATGCACAGGTTGTAGCTTTGACAGGTCACGTGGCACTGTCGTGCTGGTGGAAGGAACGGAGCAGGGCTTTAGCATTGCTGCCTTTGTAACTATTTATACGCAATTACCATTTTTCGGTTTTTCCCCCTGCAGCATATTTAATTTTTCATTAGAACGATTATAGTGGCTGTACAACTTTAATTACCAGTTGCTAAGTTCATGTTTTAAAATTAGTGTCATGTAGCTTTTGCAATTACTACCTGTAGACATTAGGAGACCTTATTTGTTACAAATGTGCAAATGGCTTTGCTATTAGGTAATATAACACAACTTTCGAATATGAAAAAGGAAAATTCTCTCAAGCCAAGTGTTACGGGTTCCCTCCCCCCCGTGTCGGCGCAGCACACCCGCAATCCGCAGCGCTCCTGCTGCGGCCGTGCCGCAGCCCGACGCTGGGTGGCGGACACTCCGGCGTGCCCAGATTGACTTACCTCGCCACCTCCTTGTCCGTCCGCGGCGCTCCTGCTGGTTTCCGGGGGTGCGCGCGCTCCCCCAGGGGCGGCGGGGCACTGCAGGAAAATTTAAAGGGACAGCACGCAGGTGATTGGTTTCACCGGGTGCTGCCCCTATTTTACTCTCCCCCCTTCCTAGGCAAGGGCCGAATCGATAGTCCCTGTGCCTAAGAGGAACTTCTCAAACGCCTAGTTCCTTTAACCGTGTACCTACCTCTGCCTCCGCCTGTGACCCGAATCTTGCCGCCTGTCCTGACCTTCTGCCCCCCTTTGCCAAAAAAACCTTTGCCGCCTCACTGACCTCTGCCTGTCCCGACCACGAGTTTGCTCCACGATTCTGTAGACCGCCCGGCTGCCACCGCAAGAAATCCGTCAGGGGTAGTGACCGGGAAAATTCCCCGCAACAAGTCCATCCCGCTTTGCGGGGGGCTCTGGGAAAAC
Organism: Phyllomedusa bahiana; assembly: GCA_025379985.1. Taxonomy (NCBI): domain Eukaryota; kingdom Metazoa; phylum Chordata; class Amphibia; order Anura; family Hylidae; genus Phyllomedusa; species Phyllomedusa bahiana. The sequence continues at coordinate 56,627 of JAODAL010018958.1, read as the reverse complement.
CACCACTTAGATTCCACTCCCTGGCGTGGTTTAGCCATCGCTTGCGGGGGTCCAAGGTTCCACTCCCATCTCTGCAACAGTTCGATTGGCCATGGATCCCGCCAAGGTGCCTCTCCCAAAGCGCTCTAACCTCTCCGCCATTGTGGCCCAGCAGTCCAAGCAGACGCTCAGAAACCCACAGTTTAAACCCACTACACTAGATGAGCAGCTTCTCCCCACCCAGAGCACAGTCAGCTGCCGTGGCAGCTTCCGGGGCAGCCGCCCCCCGCTATGCCCTTTTTTCCCGCAGGTCCGAAGCTCCGGTTGTCTATCCAACGAAGTTTATGGGGATTCTAAGGCCTCGGGGTTTTTCATCACCCAAGCTTCTCCACTGGAACTCATGCCGGGACAGTTCCCACAAAAGGTCTAAAGGGCTTCGTGGTCATCTTCTTTGGGGGAAAGGCCTAGCTTGGGCAACCCCGCGTGGGACCAGATGATCCCGTCACGGCCAATCTGGGTACGTTTCTTCGGATTTTCCGAAGTGTTTTCGGGGAACCTGGCCGGCATTTTAGGGGAAAACCCCCTTACTGAACCTCCAGCAAGGGAACTCCTCCGTAGGTGATTTTCTGTGCAATTCCGCACTCGGGCGTCCAAATTGGCATGGAACACGCGGCATTAGCGCCACTTTCAAAAAGGGGCCTTTCCCCAGGTTAAGGACGCCCTCCCCACCCGGGACCCCCCCGTCCTCATTAATTAGCTGACCCATCTGGCGCTGGGGATTGATATCCGTTTCTCGGAGAGGCGTGAGGAGCTCCCCCCGGGAACGTGGCCCAAACCCCCAAAAACGGGGTGCCTCCCCCGTCTTCACCGTTTTCCCCGGGCCCTCCACTGCTCCTCCCAGACCCGTGGAAGGGCCATGCAAGGGGACAGCCCACCTAACTCCCCAAGAATTGACCCGACGACGTGAGGGGAATTATGCCTCTACTGCGGCAGTCCCGAACACCCCCTAGGGGTTGCCCCGCTCCGTCCTCACCCCGGGAAAAACCACGCCCCTAGGCTCGGGGGGAGGGCGTCCCTAGGTGTAAGAATCCCTCTCCTGGGGCTAATGCCATTTCGGTCACAACTAACTCCGGGGTCTCGTTCCAAGTGGCTCCCTTCCGGGTTTCCGGATCCCCCGGGGATTTTAGGGACGCTGCATTGGTGACCAAATATGTTCTCGGTGGTCCCCTGCCCAAACCCCTTTGGGTCATCGCGTCTGTCCCCGTGAGCTTCTGAACGCCCCCATCACCTTTCGGACTAAACCGGTGATTCTTCAAGTGGGGCCCTAACAAAAGAAAAGATTGCATTCTTCGTCTACCCCGTTTTCCTCCCAGTGTCCTCCGGGGGCTTCCTTGGCTGCAGTGCCATGCCCCAATGCTCGGGGAAGACGGGCGAAGTTTTGCTTTGGGGTGAGATTGCCAGTCTCCGTCTAGGGGTACCTCCCCGGGGTGCGCCCCTTTCTTTCTTGCGGCCCCCAAACCACTGTCGGGTCTACCTCAAGCCTACCAGACCCCCAAGAGTCTTCTCTGAAAAAACAAGCAGATCCCTTTTCCCCACATCCCCCCTTCGATTGCCCTTGCCCTGCTGCCGGGGACTATCCACCCCGGGGGCAGGGTCTACCCGCTCTCGGTACCTGAACTCAGGCTATGTCGGCCTACAAAAAGGAGAACTCAAAGGGCTTCATCCGTAAGTCAACCCTCTCCGCGGTCCCCGGGGTTTCTTTTGGAGAAAAGGAGGGCCCCTACGACCGTGCATTACAACGCGGCTTAAAAAAGATCAATCAAGAACCGGTATCCATTTCCACTGATTACAGAACGTTTGACCGTCTCCGGGGGGGGCTAAAATTTTTTCCAAGCTGGACCTGCGGGGGGGTAAACCTCATTCGGTTTCCCAGGGGGACAGTGGAAGACCGCCTTTAATACTCGGATGGGCCCTTTTAGTACCCCCGGATGCCTTTCGGGCTATGAACGCTCCGCAGTCTTCCAGGGGTTTGTTAACGCTTTTCAGGATCTCCTTTTATGTATGCGTAGTTGTCTACTTGGACACTCCTGGGGTTTTTTCGCCCCCTTTGGAGACCACCAGTCACATGTACGCCAGGTTTTGAAAGCCACGTGAAAACCACCTCTACGCCAAACTGGAAAAGTGCCAGTTCCCCCAAAACCCCCCTCCCGTTCCCGGGGGACTAATCTCGGACAAGGTCTGCAAATGGGGCCCCGCTAAACTGCGGCTGCCTCCGTGGCCTCACCTGTCGGGCTTTGGGCCATCCAACGTTTTTTTTGGGGGGTTCCAACTATTACAGACAATTCATCCCTCATTTCTCAACGTTTGGGGCCCCAATTGGGCCCTAACCAGGAAACCGCCAACCCCCGACTTTGGCCGCCAGCCGCCGAAAAGGCCTTCTCCAAAATAAAAGCCGCCTTTGCCTCGCACCGGTCCTACCCGTCCGATACTGACTGCCCTTTCTTTTTTGGGGTCGACCCTCTTCCCTGGGGGGGGGGCTGTTCTACCCCAAAAAAGCCCCAAGGCAAAATTCGACCTGCGGGTTTTTTTTCTAAAACCTTTTTTTTTCCCCAAGAGGAATACACCCCAAGTGATCGGGGGTTCTGGCCTTAAGCTTTCTTGGAGGAATGGGCCACCTCCTGGAGGGTGCTCCCCCCCTCAACTATTACGGATCACAAAAAACTCCTTTACCTCCAAACTGGCGCAGCGGCTGAACCCGCCAAGCCCCGAGGCCCCGTTTTTTTTCACTTCGATTTTTTTATACACTTTCGACCGGCAGACAAAAAGTTAAAGCAGATGCCCGTCTCGTGCCTCCCAACTACGGTTTAGGGGAAGGCTAAACCCAGCACATGTACCCCCCCAACGGGTAATCTCCATGGCTCCCCCAACTCTCCAGCACGCACCCCGGGGAAGACTTTGTGCCCCGGCCCCCCCCCGGAAGAGGGGACTGAATGGGACACTGCTCCCGAATTTCCGGGCACCCTGGGTTCGAAGGGCAACCTCTCGATTTCCCTTTTTATTGGGGGCCGGGAACTAGCCAAAGACTTAAGGGAAATTTGTTGAGGTTTTCTAATTGTGCTCGCAACAAGTCACCGCGCACCAAACCGGGGGGCCTGCTGCAAACCTTTTTCCTTCCCAACAGTCCCCCTTGACCCCAAACGCCATGGACTTCTTTTACCGACCTTTTCCCCCCCTTTACCGGTAACACAGTTATTGGGTGTAAAGCCGTTTTTCCCAAAATGGCCCATTTCATTCCCTTTTCCCGGTCTCCCTTCCTCCTCGATTGCCCCGCTTTTTTTTAAAATATCTTCCCTGCACACCCCCCCCTCCACATTGTTCAGCAGGGGTACAGTTTTTTCTCAGATTTTGGCGGGGCCTCGCTCTCTCCTACAAGTGGAAATGGACTTCTTTCTGCATTAAAAACCCCCCCCCCAGTTAATGGGGAGTGGGGAAAAGGAAAACCCAAATTTGGGTACCCATCCCGCCACTTCGGTCCGCAAGACAGGTGATTGGTCGGGCCTATTGCCATGGGGGGATTTCTTTATAAATCCCTGGACTCGACTCTACTGGGTCCCCCCTTCCCAAACTCTTCGGTCGGATCCCCCCCCCACCCTCCCCTGCCCTCTTCCTCCGTGTCCCTGCTGGATGCCGGTCCGCACCTTCTGCCTTTGGGGGAGACTCGCCGATCCCCTTTTGGCCTCGGCCCCCCCTATGAAGGGCCAAGCGGACAAGAAAAGAAAAACCTCCCCTTTCCCGCCCCGGGGGATAAGTTTGGCTCTTGCCCCGGGATGTCCCCCCTTTAAAAATTCCCCTACAAAACGGGGGCCCCGATTCTTAGGTCCCTTTGAAATTTCAGGCCCTCAACCTGTGGCCTACAACCCCGGGTCCCCCGACCCTGCGCATCCCAAAACCCTTCCAAGCCCCTGGAAGCCTCACCGTAACCTTTTCTCTCGGGCCCGTGGTTCCCCGTCTCCCCTAGCTGACCCACCAATGTCTTCCGTCAAGGAATTTTTTGGCCCCTAAGAGGTTTGGGGGGGCATTTTTTTTGGTCGACTGAAGGGGGTTTGGGCCAAGGGGAAAGGGCATGGGAGCCGGAGGAGAATATCCTGGATCGGGTTTTCCGTTAGGTTTAACGGGGCCGAAAGAGGGGGAGGGCCCAAAGGGGGGGTACTGTTTCGGGTGTCCCCGGACCCCCCGGGCGGGGGCGAGGGACACCCCAACTCCGCAGCGTCTCCGCTGCGGGGCCGGTGCCGCAGCCCCGCGCTCGGGTGCGGACACTCCGGCGTGCCCGCATTTACTTACCTCGCCACGCTCCTTGTCCGTCCCGGCGCCGCTTTCCCGTGGTTTCCGGGGGCGCGGCCCCCCTAGGGCGGGCGCCCCGGCACTGCAGGAAAATTTAAGGGCAGCACGCAGGGATTGGTTTTCCACCCGGGTGGTTTCCCATTTTAGCTCTGCCCCTTCCTGGGACGGGCCGAATCGATGTGCCCGGCCTAAGAGGAAGCGTTCTCAAACCCTAGTTCCAAAAGTGTCCGTCTCTCTGCCTCCGTCCTGTACCACGAAACTTTCCGCCTTCCTACCTTTCCCCTCCTTGACCAAGAACCCTTTTCCGCCTCACTGACCTCTGCTGTCCCCCACCACGAGCTTTCCACGATTCGACCGCACAGCCTCGGCTGCCACCGCAAGCAAGTCCATCAGGGGTTGACCTGGTAGTAACCCCCCCCCAGCAAGTCCATCCCGCTTTGCGGGGGGCTCGGTTAAAACCGGGCCAAATTAATTCCACTCCTGGCGTGGCTTTCGCCTGCTTGCGGTGGTCCAGGGATCCACTACCCCTCTGCAACACCAAGAAAGAAAAAAAATTTTTCCTTTAAAAAAACAAAACAAACACCAGGGTTGAAAAAGCTTGAAAGAACACGGGGCAAAAAACCCTTTCACGTGTAATGCCTAAAACGGCCCCCGAGGGGTAGTGGTTCATGAATCTGGCATCCCAAACCTTGGATAATTTTGAATCTAGGGGGCCATAGCAAAATGAATTTGGGGGGGACCCCTAATGCAGGGAAAAAAAACAGCGTTAATTAATGATATAAATAATACGTCATTGGGAAATTTAAAATGGTAGAGCAAAAGCCACAAACGCTTTTCTCTCAAAAAAAAAAAATGTTCATGCACTGGAAAAAGGCCCCCCTGAACCTCGGGCCCCCTACAATCCCTATACTTAGTTTTCACCTAGATCCGTCCCTTCATTAGGCCACAGAAAAGTCATAACCCAAATTTATATTTTAGCTTAGGGTGTGAACTACCTGAAATAAAAAAACTCAAGGGCATTTTAATTAAAGAAGCATTTGTTTTTTGCTAAAACTAGTGCAACCAAGGCTCATGAGTTCAGCAAGTTGCTACAAAATTGATTTTTCTTTTTCTGCAATAGCAAAGAAACCACAGGCTGACGTAACGACTGATTTGTGATATTACTACAATAGCAAGTCACCAACTTATTCCATGAACAAAAAGATCATTGTGCGCACAGTTGGTGTGTCGCCCTACACTATGCTTAGAAGAAATCTAAAGTTAGTGATCGCTGGTTACTCTGCAAATCGACTGATCATATCTGCTGCTCTGTTCATTCCTACCTTGGCTATACATATAAGGCCACTTGACATACGTACGAAGAATACCACTGTATTACACATCTATGGCAGCAGTAACTTATAAAGGCAATTTATATTTCACCATCATTATCACTTCCAAACCAGGTTTAAATATATTCAGTTCATGATCTGTGTCAGCTAAGTGTAATGTAGAAGATTAATGTCCTACCAAACTCCCAGGGCTACTTTATCTACAGACTGACACGGTTATCTCTGCTGGGACACAACCTGTAAAATGGTATATTATCCTCAACAGCATTTAATTATTCATCAACTACTGCAAATTAAAACTTTGCATTCCTAATCATCTGTTTTGCCAGGGAGAGAACACACAGTAATAATAATGATTGCAGGACTGGACGGCTCAGCTCATTATTCAACCAGGGACAAATTCATTTAGGGACGTTACCAGATTAAGATCAGTAGGTTGTAAATTAATAATGTCTGTTACATGGTATTGATTAACCCCTTAAGCCGAAGCACTGAAAAGTACTTAATGACTAGCTAAATTTTGACGTTTTTGCCTACTTGCGTTTCAACGGTCATAACTTTTTTATGTTTAAAGTGATGTAGTTTAATGGGAGCTTGTTTTTTGGGGGGACATAGTTTAAGTTTAAAAATGAATTACTGCAGAATTTTTTATTTATTTATTTTTTTGGGGGTAATGTATTAGCACATTCATATATGCTAATACATTAGACTCTATGTCAGTCTGACACAGGCAGCAGTCAGGGCAGCACACAGTCTGCCTTGACTGCAGGCTTGTTACAAAAACGGCCTTGGGGCTACTCCGAGTCCCCAGGGCTGAAAGTGCAGCCATTCCCCGGGCCCCGTCGGCTCGCTGCGAATCCTGATTACTCAACAGAACAGGGGAAAGCCCTTTGATTATGCCGTGGTCACTGACCACATCAAACAGAGGGCTAAGTGCTGGGGAGCGGAGGTGAAGTACAGTTCTTTTCCTAGCGCAGCTGCGGCGCTTGGAGCTACAAAACCTGTTCTGCAGTGACATCAAAAGACATCACTGCAGACGAACAACCTGAAATGCCCGCCTGTGAAAAGACGGTGAGTGGTCATTAAGAGATTAAAGTTAATAAAGCATAAAGGTTTTCCAACCAAGTAATCTTTGTGTATGGAAGAAGTTGCAACCCTGCATAAATACAGGCAGTCCCCGACTTACAACATTCCAACTTACATTCGCCTCCTAGGTAGAAACGGAAACTTATGGGGCATGTCTTGGCATGCTGACATCACACACGTCCTATAATGATGTCTGAACGTTGCAAGCCTTCCTCTGCCCACTGTGTCTTCCGGCCAGCACAGCACAGCAGCTCTTTTTTACCTACCTCTCGCTCACCCGGCTTGCACTGGGAACCTCCGTCGTCAGGCCAACATAACAGCTCTGCCTCTGGTCTTCCACTGTTAGCCCAAGTAGGACAGGTCTGTTCTTACTGCTCTCAGTGCACCCTGCCCTTCCCGGCCACCTCCATTTTAAATACAATACCGTATTATATTAGCACCCTTATAATTAATAAATGTGTGACATGCTGGCATTGTAGTTGTGGATCCACAAGTACCAACATGCCACACCACATGTTTACTAAGTGTATGGGTGCACTGATTAGTACATGTGTTCAAAATGTGCTGCAATGGCATGCTGACACTTGTAGTTCCATGTTTCACATTAGCTTGTTGCCACCATGCCAGCACAGCACATAAAAGATAGAAAGTGAGGTGAAATCTTCTAAACAGGGGCACAGACAGGAAAAATCGACTGTAAAACCATTTCCATACACCTCAAATGAAAATTTGCGTTGTAGTTCACACAAATCAGATTTTCTGAGATCGGATTTCAAAACCGCTGTTTTTTCAAAAAACAATGAACATGCTCATATTTCACTCTAAAAATGGCAGAAAATTGCTATGGAAGGTAATGGCATGGCATAAAAAATGAGCTTTGCATGCTGATTTTGGCGTGGATTTTGGAGTGGATTCGCGTCCAAAAACTCATTAATGCTCTTTGAAGCAAAAACGATTGAAAGTCCAAAAACCACATCAAAATCCGACAGAAATTTACAACAAAAAATGAAAACAGAGTTAAAATTCCTCGGGTTCTTGTGTAAAATACTGTTCAAATGCTCGTCGCATGATGTGGTTTTAGGATTCAGAGTCCAACACGTATTTTGTCCTTTGTTGTGTGGTCGTACCCTTACAACGCTTGTATTTTTTAAAAATAATTGAAACAAAAAACGCTCTCCTTGTATCTGTTGGCAACATGCAGTATTACATATAAAAGGAAGAAGAAATAAAATTTGTCCAGTGCAGGAGGCAAAATGTTAGCTGCGGTTTATATATATAAAGCCCATTAGACTGGATTCATATATATACCTTTTTTGGACGCTTTTCATGCAGTTTTGTAAACCAGAGTCAGAATTGTATTCAAAAAGAAGGAAAGTATAAAGAAACAATGGATATGTTTTCTTTCTTTTGTATCCACTCCTTAGTTTGGCTCAAAAAGCTGCATCTAAAAACTGCTATGGAAACAATATCATACCTTCCAAGTTTTAGAGATTGCAAAGAGGGACACATCAGGCCACACCTCTAACCATGACCAAACACATGACATCACTTCAGACCAAACCTCCAATCACACCTAAACAAATGATGTCACGCCAGGACAAGCATCTAACCGCGTCCCACCTAACAGAATCATGCCCCGCCTACTCCAACAGACCTGAATAATACCTCAACATCATAACCACATATCACCACCACATAGTGATTGAATAATACTGCTGTACTGATACTGAATATAAACCATCACATTACTACTAATATTCCTTTCAGTGATCATATGGGGGTAGATACCAGTGTACACAGGCACTATATTACCGCCATAAAATTACCATATGTGGGTAGATACTAGTTGTACGCAGGTGCTCTACAGACATAAGTGAATACAGTGCAGGACATATAGTGACTCACAGTTGACGTCTTCTCTGATGGAAGTCATTTTCTTTCCCTTTCTCCATCTGCTCCAGATCACCATGATGACTTCTCCCGGCCACGACTTGTTCCTGCAGATTGTTCCGGCATCTTAGGTGCCTCACATTTCCTGCACCTCCCTATCTGGTCCCACCTCTGTAAAAACTCCCCATGGGGTGATAGATGGAGTAAGAGTGTAAGGGGGGAGTATGGGGTGAAAGGTAGTGTTCAGGGGGTTATAGAGGTAAGGCAGCAGGGGTGAGAGAGGAGATACAGCTACAGCTTCAGGCACAATCTCCTGGAGGGAGACAAAGGACCAACTCCTTGGAGATTGTGGTGCGGCTGTGGTCTGTACTCCGTCCCCTGCACCTCCAGATAATCAGGCACAGCCATGACCTTCAGAGTTGCAAGAAATGGAGTTTTATATTAATACTTACACTATGTCATAATAGTCTTAATACGCTAGACTAGGTCAGACCAGTGTCGCATCTATTTCTAAACTACAATGGTCAACAAGGTCTGGTGTCAGGAGTGTATATTTAAATTAATTGTTTTTCTCTTTGCTTCTGTGTTTTTTTTTTTGGTTTTCTTTTACCGTTTTATTCCAGTGTTCGTAATGGAGGACTAGACAGATGCCTCTCCGTTACTGGAACTGGGGCTTGGTGTCAGTTGACACTAACTCTGTCACTTTTACTCCAATACACAATGCACCAGGGGTACTGGGAAGAGCCAGGAAACCGTCAGAAGGCGGACCATCCAATGGTTCCGAACCTCCAAAATGTCAAAACCAATAAAATACAAAATGATGATTAAATAAAGCAGATATCTAAGGCAGATAAAGGAAGTCCTTACATATAACAGTCGGAAAGAGCTTTTCAGAACATTTCCTGGCACAAAACAGCATAAAAAAATTCAATTTTCATTAATTCCTATGTAAAACAGTGTTCACACGTTCACACATGACGAGGTTTTTTACATGCATTTTCAGTGCTTCTTTGGACGCTGTTTTATGCGCTTGAAAAGAAGCATCATGTCAATTCTTGAAGTGTTTGCAACGCTGAAAATCCCCATAGGTATCAATGGAGAACGGTTTTAGACATGTTTTTGCAGCACTTTTGAGGCATTTTTCATTGTGGATTTTGCTGTGGCTATTAATTGTTATGGGTGTTTCAGAAAGAAAACAGTGTTGAAAAACCTCATCAAAACCTGATCAAATTCTCGCCAAAACCTCGTAGAAATCCTGATCAGATCAGTGTCAAAACCTATTGTCAAATCTATTCATCTGAATAATGCTGCATTGCGCCTTTTCATTTTGATGCTGATTCTGATGCTAAACATTCAAATCAGCCGTGTGAACATACCCTCATAGTGTTGATAAATCTAGCACGTGTTAGAACTGTCTGGTCTACGTTGAAATAATGCTGCTTTTCTCTGTCACTTCCTGATCAAGCTGTCTGCAATTAGCATATGAGCTCCGTGTACTCAGACTTCTCTGTTTATTATGTTTTTTAGTCTACATTAGCTAAATTACCTTCTACCAGGACAGGAGAAGCCGCTGAGCAAATGTAAACAGTAGAAATTACTGTCTTTTGTCTGAAAGATCAGATAACAAACCAACTCTCACTGACCACAGTTCTGTGCTGGCCGCAACCTGTGTGATGACATCACTCTCTGCTATCAGATAGAACAAACAGCAGGGGAGAAGAAGTACACAGGTCGGTCACTTGGGAAACCAGACAGAGCTCAGAAGGTGATAAAATCACTTGTAGCTCCTTAACAAAAAACAACGAACAAAGCAATATATTTGGAAAACGTCTTCATTTAGTGTTCCCTACATGTTGAAAGCTAATCTTTGTAGCGAGACAATCCCTTTAAACCTTTTATAAGTTGGCTTACAGTCATATGAAAAAGTTTGGGCACCCCTATTAATCTTAATCATTTTTAGTTCTAAATATTTGGGTGTTTGCAACAGCCATTTCAATTTGATATATCTAATAACTGATGGACACAGTAATATTTCCGGATTGAAATGAGGTTCATTGTACTAACACAAAATGTGCAATATGCATTAAACCAAATTTTGACTGGTGCAAAACTTTGGGTACTCTTATCATTTTATTGATTTGAATACTCCTAACTACTTTTTACTGACTTTCTGAAGCACAACATCGGTTTTGTAATCTCACTGAGCTTTGAACTTCATAGCCAGGTGTATCCAATGATGAGAAAAGGTATTTAAGGTGGCCAACTGCAAGTTGTTCTCCTATTTGAATCTCCTGTGAAGAGTGGCATCATGGGCTCCTCAAAACAACGCTCAAATAATCTGAAAACAAAGATTGTTCAACATAGTTGTTCAGGGGAAGGATACAATCTCAGAGATTTAACCGGTCAGTTTCCACTGTGAGGAACATAGTAAGGAAATGGAAGACCACAGGGACAGTTCTTGTTAAGCCCAGAAGTGGCAGGCCAAGAAAAATATCAGAAAGGCAGAGAAGAAGAATGGTGAGAACAGTCAAGGACAATCCACAGACCACCTCCAAAGAGCTGCAGCATCATCTTGCTGCAGATGGTGTCACTGTGCATCGGTAGACAATACAGCACACTTTGCACAAGAAGAAGCTGTATGGGAGAGTGATGCGAAAGAAGCCGTTTCTGAAAGCACGCCACAAACAGAGTCGTCTGAGGTATGCAAAAGCACATTTGGACAAGCCAGCTTCATTTTGGAAGAAGGTCCTGTGGACTGATGAAACAAAGATTGAGTTGTTTGGTCATACAAAAAGGCGTTATGCATGGCGTCCAAAAACACAGGATTCCAAGAAAAACACTTGCTACCCACTGTAAAATTTGGTGGAGGTTCCATCATGCTTTGGGGCTGTGTGGCCAATGCCGGCATCGGGAAACTTGTTAAAATTGAGGGTCGCATGGATTCAACTCAGTATCAGCAGATTCTTCAGAATAATGTACAAGAATCAGTGATGAATTTGAAGTTACGCCGGGGATGGATATTTCAGCGAGACAATGATCCCAAACACAGCTCCAAATCTACTCAGGCATTCATGCAGAGGAACAATTACAATGTTCTGGAATGGCCATCCCAGTCCCCAGACCTGAATATCATTGAACATCTGTGGGATACTTTGAGGCGGGCTGTCCATGCTCGGCGACCATCAAACTTAACTGAACTTGAATTGTTTTGTAAAGAGGAATGGTCAAAAATACCTTCATCCAGGAACTGATTAAAAGCTACAGGAAGCGACTAGAGGCTGTTATTTTTGCAAAAGGAGGATCTACTAAATATTAATGTCACTTTTCTGTTGGGGCGCCCATACTTTTGCACCGGTCAAAATTTGGTTTAATGCATATTGCACATTTTGTGTTAGTACAATAAACCTCATTTCAATCCGGAAATATTACTGTGTCCATCAGTTATTAGATATATCAAATTGAAATGGCTGTTGCAAACACACAAACATTTAGAACTAAAAATGATTAAGATTAATAGGGGTGCCCAAACTTTTTCATATGACTGTACTTTATGCCACTAATTACTTTTACCATGGCCACATTCCCGAGATGCTGAAGTGAGTAGAAACTAAATCACATAATAACTAAAACACAATTAATGTGATGTAAAGCCCGTACACCAATATTTTTGGTGCAAATTGTGCCCAAATTTTGGTGCAACTGCCTTGATAAATGTGCCACAGTCTCTTAACCCTTGTAAGTACTATATAATCAGGCCCGGACTGCCGCAGGGCCGGCTCGGATCGTCCTAGGAGGACGGTGTTCCCCCCGGCGGGCCCCGAGTCCCGGCGCCGGTCTGTGGCGCGCTACAGGGGCTGCAATGGTCGCATCAGCGACTGGACCCCTGTGGCAGGGGGCCGACAGGCCCCCCTCGCCACACGGCTGCACGGCCGGGTCACAGACGCCACACGGTGCAAGCAGCGGCCGAGGCTGAACAGCTGGGATCTACTGATCTCGTCTGTTCAGCTCCCAGAAGGGTGCGGGGCGGGCGCGCGATTAAGGGACGCCCCGGCGCCTGCTCCGGGGGCCCCCACTGGGGTTGAAGCGGCCCTCCGGCAGGTGAAGGGGAAAGGGGGACAGCGGTGAGTATTATTTTTTTTTTTTTTTTAAAAAAACTACTTATTTTTTAACCGGGCTGTTGTAATAGCCGCCCTGGGCTCCCCTATCCCCTGCCCGGCTATATGTTGCCCTCCCTGGCTCCTAAACCCTGCCTGGCAATAAAAACCCCTGCCCTGGCTACCTAAAACCCTCCCCTTGCTTATAGATGTTTCTCCCCTGGAAAACCAATTTCCCCTTGCCTGGCTTTTTGATGCCCTGCCTGGCTACCTATACTCTCCCTGGCTATAGTTTTCCCCGCCTGGAACCCTTTTCCCCTTTTCCCTGGCTGCCTTTTTTTTGCCCTGGCTGCCTTTTCCCTCCCTGGCTGCCTATAATTTTTCCCCGGGCCCAAACCCTTTTTCCCCATGCCCGGGTTTCCCTTTTAACCCTGCCCTAGTACCTATACCCCCCGGGGCTCCCCTAAAAATAGCCCTGGATCCCTTTATTACCCTGCCCGGGGGCCCCCATAAAACCCCTTTGGTTTACCTATACACTCCCCGGCTGCCTATACATTTCCCCTCCCTTTACCTATTACTCCCCTGCCTACCTTTTCCACTCCCCTCCCTCCCCATTTTACCCCCCCAGCCTCCCATATACTGGCCCTTTTCCTTGCCCAAAATATACTGTCCCTGCCTGCCTTATTTACTGTCCCTGCCTGGCCTATAAAGGGGCCCTGCCTCCCCTTTTATACTGCCCCTTCCCTCCCCTGCATACTGTCCCCCCCTTGCCTCAAAATTTGCCCCTGCCTCCCTTCTTTAGGGCCCCTGCCGCCTGCAACGGGCCCCTGCCAAACCTAATCCCGGCCCTGCCTGCCTAATGGGGCTCAAACCATTTAAAAGCCATTTTTTCCGGAAATTTTTTAATTTTCTAATTTTTCGGGTCTAACATCCCCTGTTTGGAAAATTGATAGGAAAAAGTGCGGGAAAAAAGAAGGAGCCTAAATTTTATTTGTGGTAAATTCAAAAGGGGATGAGTAGGAAAACCACTAGAAGGGGAACACTGAAATCCCTGTACGGACAGAGAAAGAAATGGAAGGGAACAAAAAGGGGGAAGGCACGTGGGGTTTGGGCCAAAAGGGAAAGAAAAAAAAGGGGAAGAAAAACAACTCCCATCAAGATGACGTCTGCGGGTGAGTCCCTGCTTGGGGTTTTAATTTTCCTTCTTTTGTTGAATCGTGCTGTTTTTTCAAAATGTTTGGTGCCCTGACAAATGGTGATTTTGTTTGGGGGGGTTGTAGGTTATGCGGGTTGCTTATTAGTGTCAGTGTGGGCTTGTCCCTTTTTTAAAAAGGCAAGGGGCACCCCTGACTCTGTGGGGAGGGTTTCTCTGCACCACTTTCTTTCTTGTATGTAGGAGCTCTCACACGGAGGGGTTTTTTGGTGCATTTTTGTTGCGTTTTTTTTGGGTGCAGAAATGTTCAGAATTTAACTGCTCGTTTTTCTGAAACAAAAAACCACCAAAAAATGCATCAAAATCCCCATGTGAAAAGCACTTTTTTAGTGTATTTTTTATTTTAAAAAAGTGGGGGAGGGGGCGAGAACAAGGGACTTTTGTAAGGGGAAATTGTATGTGGGCTGGTGGGGGCTTAGTCCCAGGCTAAATTTTTATTCCCAGCCCGGGCCCCTGTACATAATAACAATAACAAAATAATTTAGCCCTTCCAAAAAGTTTAATAGTAGAATCCCCCCCATTGTCTGAAATTACCCAATCCAGATAGTATAAAAAGGATTCTTATTTGTATCTTACATAATGACTCCAGTGTGTTCCTGACAAATAGCAAATACACAATTTATATAGTAAATGCTCTGGAGCAGCTGACGGGACAAAAATTTCATACACATGAAAAATGTAACACCCATTTAGTGTCATCAAAGGGGGAAAATTCCATTAAAAAGGGTTTAAATTTTATTTACTAATACAAGGAGGATTTTTGAAAAATTTTAAAAAATATCCAAAGGGGCCCGCAAAAAAAAACTCCACAAACTCAAGAGTTTTCTGCTAAACTAGGGGAATCAGGATGCAGGAAACAGCACATCCTGAACCCGATTTTCCCCCTAAAAGGGAAAATTTTAAATTTTAACAACCCGTAGCAATTTGGTTTGATCAGTTATTTGCAAGAATCATTAAGGTTTATTAGCATAATTATTCCCTGTGGGGATTCATGCCACTTAAGTGAAAAATGGTGTTATCAATATTTTACGGCTATGTGTGCAATGCTTAGAGTGCTGAAAGAGCCTCCCCCAAGGTGGTTGGGCCAGTGGAGAATTGGGAATAAAATACGTCGAAATACCCCCAAAAAACATTTATGCTATCTATCCTTCATGAAAAAACTTTGAAACTCTTTGGTTCCCCATATCATGATCAGAACAAAAAATTTAAGCTGCCCACCGACTTAAAGTGGGCCCCCAAATTTCCCGGGGAAAAAGAGAGTCTCAAAATTTTTTCATTTTATGATAGATAGCATAAATTCTTCTTTGGGATTTCCCCTGTAGTTTATTGCCCTTTTTTGGCAGAAATGTGCCGCTGGCGGGGGTCGTGTGTGTACATTATAATTACCCGTGTGCCCCAGCCCCGCCGGGGGCCACCCAGGGTTTTTTTTAAAAGTTTTTTTTTTGAAAATTTTTTTTGTGTGCAAAAACATAAGTTTTACTTGGTTTTACATTGATTTTAACCTATATGGGGAAAAAAAGGGGGGCTTCATTTTTGGGTTTTTTGTCCCCGCCCACTTCACAGCTGTCATAAAAGGGCACTTTGGAGGGGGGGTTGTTTTTTTAAATTTTTTCTTTCTGGAAAAAATGGAGGTCGGTGACCCGGGGAGAGGCCTGATTGGCTCGATTGAGAGGTAAAGATAGGGTTTGGAAATGCCCCATTTTAGACCAAATTTTAAAGTCCCTGGGCAGCTTTAAAAATGTTCTTTATATTTTTATGTGAATCGGAGTCCCCAAAGTTTTTTCAGATGATGATAGCTTTAAAAAGGGCTTTAAGGGGTTTCGACGTAGTGTATTGCCCTTTTTGGCCCGAAATGTGCCGGTGGTGGCGGTCCCGTGTTTTTTACAGTATAATTAACCCTGTGGGGCCGCGCCCCGCCAAAATGGCACCCAGGTTTGCTTCGTTTTTTTCAGAAAAATTTTTTTTGTGTGCAGAAACATACGTTAAAACTTGGTGTACATTGAAATTTTAAACCTATATGGAAAGGGGGAAGGGGGGCTTCCATTTTGGGTTTCTGTCCCCGCCCCCTCTCACAGGGTGTCTAAAAGGGCCCAAAACTTTTTCAGGTTTGGGGGTTTTTTTATTTTTTCTTCTTAATAAAGGGGGGTGGTTTACCCAATTTAGAGGGGTGATTGGCTCCGGGTTGAGAGGTTTAAAATTGGGGTAGGGGTGCCCGATTTGAGACCAGTTTAAGTGTGGGAAACTTAAAAAAAAGTTCTGATCATGATATGTGAAAAAAGGAGTTTTCAAAGTTTTTTAAAGAAAGGGTAGATAGCATAAATGCTTTTTAGGGGTTTTGAGTAGTGTTTTTTGCCCTTTTTGCAAAATTTTGCCCCGGTGGCGGGGCTGTTTTGTTACAGTAAAAATTTTCATTTTGGGGCCGCAGCCCCGGGCCCGTGGCACCCCGGTTTTCATTTCGTTTTTTTTCAGAAAAGTTTTTTTGTTCAGAAAAAAAACTTATACTTGGGATTTCATTGAATTTTTTCCCATATGGAAAGGAAGGGGGCTTCCATTTTTGGGGGTTTTTTGTCCCCCCGCCCCCCTCACAGGGGTCAAAAGGAGGGCAAGCTTTGCAGGTTTTGGGGGTTTTTTTTTTTTCTCTCTTAATAATGGAGGTCGGGGGCCCCCGTGTAGGGCCCAGGGGTTGGCGAAATTTAGAAGGGAAAAAATTGGGATAGGACTGGGCCCCATTTGGGGGACCACGTTGAAGTCGTGGGGGAGCTTAAACATGGGCTGATCATGATATGTGAACCGGGGAGTCTTTAAAGGGTTTTTTTAGTATTAAGATGCATTTAAAACCCTTTTTTAGGGATTTCGGGGGCTAGGTATTGCCCCCTTTTTTCCCGAAATGTGCCGCTGGTGGCGGTTTTGTGTGTGTCATGTATAATTTTAAAATGTGTGCCGCAGCCCTTCCAGTGGCAAACCCGGGTTTTCATACGTTTTTTCAGAAAAGTTTTTGGGGTGCAGAAAATACGTTTTTATTGGTGTACATTGATTTTAACCTATTGGAAAGGAAGGGGGGGCTTCCAAAATTTTGGGGTTTTCCCGTCCCCGCCCCCAAACCCCAGAGCTTTCATTAAAGAAGGGCCGCTTTTCAGGTTGGGTGTTTTTTTTTTTTTTCTTGAAAAATGGAGGTTGGTGACCCTAAATTGGGCCTGGATTGGGCCCCGAATTTGGGGGTAACCCGATAGGGTAAGGGGGCCCGCCGAAATTTGGGCCACGGTTGAAGTCGTGGGCAGCTTTAAACATGTTCTGATTTTATGTTTTGTGGGAAAGGGAGTTCAAATTTTTTCATGTAAGATAATGCATAAACATTTCTTTAGGGATTTCGAAAGTTAGGATTGCCCCCTTTTTGGGGCGGGAAAAAAGCCCCTGGTGGCGGTCTGTGAGGTCCAATGTTAAATTTTTTTGGTGCCGCAGCCCCGCCAGTGGGACCCAGGTTTGCATTCCTTTTTTTAAGAAAAAGTTTTTGGTGTGTGCAGAAAATATACGTTAATACTTGGTGTTTCTTTGGAAATTTTTAAACCTTTTAAAAGGGAAAAGGAGGGGGGGCTTCCATTTTGGGTTTTTTTGTCCCCGCCCAAACCCCTAAAAGGCTGTCATTAAAAAGGGCAAACTTTGGCCCGGTTGGGGTGGGTTTTTTTTTTTTTTCTCTCTGAATAATGGAGGTCGGTTTACCCCCGGGGAGAGGCCCGATTTGGGTCGATTTGGGGGGTAAAAAAAGGATAGGACTGCCCGGGTTTTTAGCCCCGTTGAAGTCGTGGGAGCTTAAAAATGTTTTTGATCATGATATTGAAAAAAAGAGGTCCCCAAAGTTTTTTTATGTATGGGTTAAGATAAATGGGTTCTTTTGGGATTTCGAGTAGGGTATTTCCCATTTTTGGGGAGGGAAATGTGGCCGCTGGTGGGGGTTTTGTTGTTTTACATGAAATAATTACATTTTGGGGGCCGCAGCCCTGGGAGTGGCCCCCAGGTTTGCATACGTTTTTTCAAAAATGTTTTTGTTGAGGAAACTTTCGTTTTACTTGGGGTCTCTTCTTTTCCTATATGGAAAAGGAAGGGGTGGTTCCATTTTGGGTTTCCTTTTCCCCCCCCCCACCCCTTTAAGGCTGTCATAAGAAGGGCCCCCTTTGCGGTTGGGTGTTTTTTATTTTTTCTTTGAATAATGGAGGTCGGTGAACCCCCTGAGAGGGGCCCGATTGGTCGTTTTAGAGGTAAAGATAGGGTAGGAAAAAGCCCGATTTTAGACCCCGGTTTAAGTCGTGGGCAGCTTAAACAAGTTTTTGTCGATAAAGTGAACCGAGAGTCCCCAAAATTTTTTCATGTATGATAGATACTTTTTCTTTCTTTTAGGGGGTTTCGACGTAGTGGGATTGCCCTTTTTGCAGAAAAGTCCGCTTGGGGGGCGGTCCCGTGGTGTACATGTATTTAAATTTCATGTGTGCCGCAGCCCTGCCGTGGCACCCCAGGTTTGCATACGTTTTTTCAGAAAGTTTTTGTGGTTTCAGGGGAAAAAAATTATACTTGGTTTTTACATTGATTTTTAACCCATAGGAAAAGGGAAGGGGGGGCTTCCCTTTTTGGGTTTCTGTCCCCCGCCCACTCTCCAGGGTCATAAAAAAGGGCGGGTTTGCAGGGTTTTGGGTGGTTTTTTTTTTTTTTCTCTTGGGAAAAATGGAGGTCGGTGACCCAAGTGAGGGGGCCTGATTGGGTCGATTGGAGGGAAAGATGGATAGGACTGCCCATTTGGCCACGTTGAAGTCGTGGGGAGCTTTAAAAATGTTCTGATTTATAAAAAGTGAACCCAGGGTTAAGTTTTTTCGTGGGAATGACACCAGACAATGTTTCAAATTCTTTTTAAAAAAAATTTAAATGTTAAAATTTTTTTTCCTTTTTCTTAAAAATTTTTTGCCTTTTTAAAATTTTCTTTTTATTCGTGGGAAAGGTTTTTATTGGGCACAATTTAAAAATTAGAGGGTTTTTTTTTTTCACTTATATTTAAATGCACGGCGGGGAATGGTTTAAAAAAAATTTCTAAGCAATTATTTTCAAAAGTTTTCTCATTTTATTTTTTGAATGCAAAAGGGAAAAAACTGGGGCCCCACCAGCAATCGCAAAGGTTGTCAGATCCCAAAAAAACAAGTGCTTTAAAAGGGGGGGGGGGCCCTGTCCCCAAATGCCCCATTCCCAGGACAGGGAAAACCTTATGTAACCTAAACATAAAGAGGATTCCTTTAGTCATGCTTGGGAAAAAACTTTAAAAGCAGGATTGGTTTTTGGAAATTCAATTTTAAAAAGAAAAAGTTAAAACCCGGCCCATAAAAACCCTTTTTTCTATCCCGGATAAAAATACAAAGGAAATAATAAAAGGGGCCCACCCAGATGGGCCTTTTGGGCTTTTTTAAAATATTTTCTCCAAAAGTTTTAAAAAGTTTTAAATCTTTGGGGGAACCCAATAGAACATGGCATGCTAAAACATTGCTTATCATTAGTTACAACAAAATAAATTGGGCTACACACAATGTAAATCAAAATAGGAAGAAGTATCTGGCAACTCCGTATGGTAAAAAACAATGTCTTTATTTAAATATAATTTAAAAATCTGCATAACGGGGCGTGGCCTGGATGCCCACTAAGATGGCCGCATGAGCTGATAGCTCCGGAGGATCACTGCAATATACGGGGGCAATCCGGCACCATCCTGACAAGGCAGCGGCAGATTCTGCCTCTTAACTCACCAGGAACTCGGGTGACCTGTTTGAAGCGACAGCCGTCGCTACTTCGTTATTTTTTGCCAAGATCCATGGGTCTGGAAGGCTTGCGGCCTAACCCGGAAGTCGCGGGTTTTCCCACCGGAGTGAACAGATGTCTTACTGCAAGCCGCGCAATAACCCGGGCTGAGTGGCGTACATCAGAGGCTGCGGGACTCTCTCCTCTTCCCCGGAGATCCGCTGGCGGTGGCAACGGGCGGACAAGCAGCAGACAGGCGCACGGAGTGCAGTGAGTACAGGCTGCAGAGGAGGGGACTGGCTTGATTATACTGCACAGCAAGCAGGGGATCAGCTAGGGGCAAGCACTGAGCAGACATCCCTGGACCGCAACCAAGCCCCAGATAGTGCTGGGCAACTGGTTCTCCTTGCTAGCAAACAAGGTGACCCCTTGGGACAGACTGACTTGCCCCAGGATGGAGGGGCACCCTCCCAGAATTGGCAGTTGTTCTTAGAACCCATCAAACCCTCAGACCAGGGAACTGAACTTTCCTGCCATAGCTGCCCTATATCCCTCACTCAGCAGGACATTGTTTGGAGGGAGGTATCCGCTCAGCCCGCCTTACAGAGGGGATTGCAGTGCCCAGACACATCCACCCCACATTCCAGTTTGCGCTCCAGCAACCCCCTGAGGGCCCCACATACCCGAGTACAGGGAAATCCCACATACTGCTCGGAGAAGCCTTGTGACACCTCTCCAACTGCACCTTCAATGCCAGCTAAGGGACAACAAAGGAAAGGAAACACCTCACCAGCTAACCCCTTTTTTATTAAAGCTGGGACAGATCAGGATTCCTCAGATAATTTTGCGGCTGAGCTTTCCACAATGACGGATGATACTATACCACTACATGATCAAAGCCTGTCCTCTGACTCAGTGATGGGGGAGGCAGTTTTGGCAGGCTCCACTCTGTGGGCCACTCCAGACTGGCAATCATTCCTCAAAGATATCCTGACTAAGAATGACTTGAAAGGTCTCATAATGGATGTTAAAAAGACTTTTAGGGCAGAATTTATATCGGTTAGGATGGAGCTAAAGCATATGGGTGAGAGTGGATTCAATTGAAACTGCCCATGATTATACCTGGCAATATGTTTCATCATTACAAACGGCGGTATCTGCTCAAGCTAAACTCCTGCGGGAGACTAATCAACAAATTGAGGACCTAGACAACAGGGGAAGGAGGAATAACCTCAGAGTGAGAGGAGTCCCGGAGTCTACAGGAGAAGAAAATGTGTTTCAAACCCTAGTAGAAATTTTCAAGATTCTGGCCTGAGTACCATAAAAATGGATAGGGCTCATAGGGCCCTTAAACCTAAGGGTACTGCCTTGCGCCCACCTGATATTATCTGCTGTATCCACGATTTCCAAATCAAGGAGCAGATCACAAGGAAGACTAGGCTCCAATGGTCCCTTCAATATCTAGATCTTCCCTGACCTTTGCTGGATAACCTTACAGAAGCGTCGCCATCTCAGGCCCCTACTGGAAATTCTGAAAGAACACTCTCTTCTGTACCTGTGGGGTTTCCCTTTTACATTACATGCAACACTTAATGGACGCTCTGCAGCTCTCCGCACCTTTGAGGATCTCCCACTTTTCTGTTCTACATTGGAGATTCTGTCACCTAAGCTCACAGACTGGGAGTTGGAAACCCCATCCCAGCCCCCCCCCCCCTCCCCTGAATGGCAGAAAGCACAATCTAAAAAGAAAAGATCGCCCCCACAAAATTCTAGGGGACCTGCCAAGGGACGTACCTCCCTGCCTGACACCTGCTCTAAGGGGACTGAAGGGGATCTTGCCCCTCTTGAATCTCTTCCCAGCGTTGCCTTATCTTCTGAGGTTTATAGAAAGTTAGGTCTTAAGCACTCCTTTATTTCCTTTTGATACCATGATCTTAGTTGTAATGGAGTGTTTTGCCCGCTCATCAAAATGGAACGGCTGTTGTATACGCCTTCTGAATCTTGCACACTCGGTTTAATGGTTAATTATTATTTGTATATATAGATCTTTATATGAGTTATGCATTAAGCGTTTTCTTATAAGCAAATGTTTGCCTTGCATATTATTTCTTCTGCTTTATGAGGATTGCCCCCTCATTTGCACAAGATGGCTCTGTGGGAGTCTAGGTGCTGCTTGTGTTGCATTTTATTGTACAGGACTCCACAGACTCATTTCTGTCTCTTCTGTTTTAATCTAAACTTTTTTTCGCAGCGAATCCTCTGGGACCTATTAGGGCACATTGCCTCGTCACTTGGTCCGTTCGGTATCACACCTCTGAGGTGTACACTTGAGTTTGCGGATTGTAGGTGCTTCTATTAGTGTTTTACAGTGTTATTCACCTCGCCGAGACTTGAAAAGTCCTGGTGCCTGTTGGAATTTTCATATGTTCTTTGTTATATGTGATGGTTTTATGAACCCCTTTTGTCTCCCTCCTGTTTCTCTTATTCGCCTGATACTTGAATGGGATCTGCAATGGCGCAAAATTGCTGGTAGCTATCAGTGGGATTCTAATGATTGAGTTATACTCTCTGAACATCAAGGAACTCAACTCTAACTTGAAGAGGAAACTTTTGCTTGTCGATCTCAAAGCTAACATGCCTGACCTGGTATTTGTGCAGGAAATGCACTTCAACAGGGAGGGGAACTTTAATTTTCTTAGGCATTTATATCCAGTCTCATATGTGACTTCGCAGGATAGAAAAAAGGCGGGGGTAGCAATATTACTTTCAAATCATTGCCCCATAGTGGTAACAAACTCCATAGCAGACGCAGGCGGTAGATATTTAATACTTGAAGGGACTCTAGGGGGATCTCCCATTTTACTATGTAATGTCTATGCTCCCAATGTAGGTCAGCTGAATTTTCTGAGACGTTTACTGGCTAAGTTATCTCGATTTCCTCCTTCAGCGGTGATTGTGGGGGGGACTTTAATTTGGTCTTCTCGGATACGTATGATAAACTGTCACTGAAACCATCTGCAACAGCCTCCATACAACATGCTTTATCTAGAGGATTTAGACAACTAATCTGTAGGTTTGGTCTGTTTGACTTGTGGAGGATTGTCCACCCGGCAGAAAGGGTGTTTTCTTTTTTCTCCAATCCGCACCAGTTTCATTCCAGACTTGATTATGTTTTTGGGAACATTTTGGCTCTTAGGATGATGGAATCTGCAGACATTGGAGCAATAACGCAGTCGGATCACGCCCCAGTTAGTGTCATCTTTAGGTGTTCGACCTCCTTTACTCGGGTCTGTCATTGGAGACTCAATGAGTCCCTGCTTAAAAACCCATTGCACCGGGAAGAGCTGAGACAACATCTCATAGAGTTTTTTTAGATGAATTGGGGCTCGGTTACTTCGCCAGCAATTCTTTGAGAAGCACATAAAGCTGTATTTCGGGGCGAATGCATAGCATTAGGCACTCGATTAAAGAGGGACAGGCAGAAGAAGTGGAATGAGTATTCCATAGAACTTCGGAGACTGGAGAGTGGACTGGTAGCACGCCCAGATAGACCTACCCTGAGGCGAATAGTATATATGAGATCTAAATTAAAGAGTATAGCGATGCATGGGGCTGAAAAAATGTTAGCATTTACTAAACAGAGGTACTATGAAAAGGCTAACAAAGCTCATACCCTTCTGGCCCAGATGCTACAGGATGACAGGGTGCATCTTAATCCACATACCCTGCAAAATAGTGTGGGAATACCGATTTATGATCCTAAATCTATAGCGGATATATTCCACGCATATTTTACTAATCTCTATAATATCCCGAGCGCCTTGCCCAGTGACGGTGCCGAGCATAACAGAATGTTGGCAGAATTCTTGACCACTTGTGGGCTCCCACGTCTTGCCTCAGAGGCTTTGAATTCTTTAAATGCACTTATAACCGAGGAAGAAATTTTAGATGCCATTAGGAACCTCCCCTCTGGAAAGGCTCCGGGCCCGGATGGGCTCACTTACCTCTATTATCAGGTTTTTCAGTCTCAGCTGGTTCCAAATTTAATCATTTAAAATCACAGTGGTGTGCCACAGTGAATTTGCAACGGATTTATCAGTATTGCCCAGGTGTAGCCTCAATCAAGGAGCCTCCTTGTCTTCCCCTTCAGCTCACAAACAAAACAAACTTGAGGCATATCTTTCAATGTGCAATATATCTCTTTACTTGTACATATCAACGTGTGCATTTAGAACAACAGTCCCGATACAGTCTATAATCGCAAATAGAATCAAATAGATGGGCAATACTTAGCTGCATTCAGCTTAAAGTTAGATCATAGCAAATCCAGCAAGGAGCTGACAGGTGCGTATCCACACTCTACGCTACCAAGCGAGCGACGTTTCGGAACACTCAGTTTCCTTCATCAGGCATGCGCAGTTTAGTGTGTGGTCCTGATTTATGCGGCTAATCATAGATGCAGGTGAGTATTAACACTCACATAGAAAGACATGTTAAAAACAATGAGTAAAATAGAACTAAGTTCACATTACTAATATGTAACATCAGAGTGCATATGAAAAACGCTCAACTGTAAACATAAGTATTATTGTTACTTCATAGGAAGCATCTAAGATTGAATATTTCATTAAGACCTTTAGGAATTAAGGTTTCCATTTTATTGATCCAGTAAGCTTCACACTGGAGTAATTTAGTTTTTTTGCTATTAGCATAATTAATAATCACTTCTTCGAGAACACACCATCTCAGGTCACTGACTGTGTGCTTTAATTCATGAAACGGTTTGGCTAGTGTAGTTTCGCCATACTTTTATTCTGTTCCTTCATTGCTACACTCCTTTTTTGATGACTGATATTCTTATTTGTCATAATTACGAATGGCCGATTTATGCTCATTTATTCTGATTTTAACTGAACGGCTGGTCTGACCTGCATAACATTTGCCACATGGGCATTTTATAAGATATATGACATTATTGATGTTACAACTAAACTGTCCATTTAGCCTAATATTATTTCCTGTCATAGGGTGAGATATGGACGATCCTTTTATTATGGCCGAACAATTGCTACAGTTCATACATGGAAATGTACCATGTTTTAATGTTCTAAGTCTTTCCTGTCGACTCATTTTAGAAGGTCTAATATCTGAATGTACCAGATTATCACCAATAGATTTGGATTTCTTAAAGATGTATCTGGGTTTATCTTTAAACAGGTATCCTAGAGTGGAAACAGATTGTAAAATATGCCAATGTTTATTTATGGCTCGGCGGATTAAGTTAGAATGTTTATCATATTTAGTGATAGATTTAAATCTTGGTTGTTCCTTTGTTTTATTGTGTTTTTTCATTAAGTCACATCTATTCATAGCTTTTACTTGAAGTCCTAGTGTAAGAAGTTCCTATTGATTATATCCACGTTCTTTAACCCCTTAAGGACCCAGCCTGTTTTGACCTTCCTGACACAGCCGTATTTTTGAAATCTGGCATGTGTCACTTTCTGCGAGAATAACTTTTTGACACTTTTACCTATCCATGTGATTCAGAGATTGTTTTCTCGTGACACACAAGAAATTTTGATCCATACAATCCTTGCTTGTTTGTGAAAAATATCAAAATTTCATGAAAATTTGGAAAAATTTGTCATTTTGAAAGTTCCAAAATTTCTGTGTGCAAGACAGATAATTATTCACCACAAAATAGTTTATAACTAGCATCTACCATATGTCTACTATAGGTTGGCATCAATTTTTATTTTTTACGACATTAGAGGGCTTAGAAATTTAGTAGTAATTTCTCACATTTTCAAGAAAATTTGCAATATACATTTTTTTAGGGACCAGTCCAGTTCTGACGTGGCTTTGAGGGACCTGCATGTTAGATACCCCCATAAATGACTCCATCTAAGAAACTAGACCCCTTGAAGTATTTACAACAGTGTTTAGGAAGTTTGATAACCCTTTAGGTATTTCACAGAAATTAAAGCAAAGTGGAGGTGAAATTTCAAAATTTCACTATTTTTGCAGATTTTCAATATTTATCCATTATTCACTGGAATACGGTAATTGTGATTAGGTAAATGCAACATAATATCAATTCCCCCAAGTCTGCCGTTTTTAGAAATATCCCATATGTGGCCCTAGTGCATTATTTGGCTCAACCATAAGCCCCAGAATAGGAGGAGCACCTACTGGACTCTGGGGTCTCATTTTAAATACGATTTTATTTAGGCACCATTTCAGGTTTGAGGACACCCTAAGGTGCTAAAACTTAATAAACTCCCCTAAAAAGACCCCATATTGGAAACTACACACCCCTTAAGGAATATATCCAGTGGTGAAGTGAGTATATAGACCCAACAAGTGATTCACAATTTTTTTTTTAGCATTAGGCTGTGAAAATTAAAAACAATTTTTTTTCAAATAATCTGCAATTTTAGCTTCAAATGTTTTATATTTACATGGAATCCTGGAAAAAAGAACCCCAAAATTTTGTTACGCACGTT
Organism: Phyllomedusa bahiana; assembly: GCA_025379985.1. Lineage (NCBI taxonomy): Eukaryota > Metazoa > Chordata > Amphibia > Anura > Hylidae > Phyllomedusa > Phyllomedusa bahiana. The sequence continues at coordinate 30,418 of JAODAL010018958.1, read as the reverse complement.
CTTCCAAGTTCGGCATACCCTACATGTGGTGTAAACTGCTGTTGTGGCGCATGCGCGGCATACAAGGGAGGGTATTTCGCTTTTGGAACGCAGATTTTGGTGGTGCCATGTCACATTTGCAAAGCCCCCAAAGTAGCAGAAAGGGTGAAACCTTCCAGAAGTCACCCCATTTTGGATTCAACACCCCTCAGGGATCTCATCTAGGGGCTTACTGTGCATTTTGGATGCACAGGTGTTCCATAGTTTTTTTTAGCATTGGCCATGAAAATGGGTGGAAAAAACGCAGTTCGGTCATTGTTTTTTGGCTTTCAATTTTACAGCGTTCACGAGTGCAGTGTAAATGTACAGGATAACTTTACTATGAGGCCGGTACAAGTTACAATGATATAGATTTTATATATTTTTTCTGTTTATTAATTTTACACAATAGAAATAGGTCTATAAAAAAATTGCGTTTTTATGTTGTTCTATTCTGACAGCCATAACTTTTTTATTTTGCTGTGTGCAGAGCTGTGTATGGGCTTTTTTTTTGCGGGATGAGTTGATGTTTTTATTGGTAACAATTAGGGGTGTAATATGACACTATGTTCACTTTTTATTAAGGTTTTTGTGATATGTTTTGAACAAAATACAGCAATCTTGGTATTTTTTATAGCGGTCACTGTACGGTATATATGACATGCTAGCATTACTCAGCAGGTTGATACGATTACAGCGATGCCAAATTTGTATATTTTTTTTGTGTTTTACTGCTTTTATATAATAAAAACACTTTTATTCAACCAGGAAAACACGTTTTTGCATCGCCATAGTCTGAGAGTCATAGCTTTTAAATTTTTCCGTGTTTGGAGCTGTGTAGGGCTTTTTTTTTGCGGGATGAGTTGATGTTTTTATTAGTATCATTTTTGGGGGACAAGGCTTTTTGATCGCTTTTATATCCATTTTTTGTTATGAAGTGTGTAGTAAATACTGCAATCCTAGTAGTTTTTTTATTTTTAATTTTTAACAGCACTCACCGTGCAGTATATGGCGATATCCTGTTTATATAGTTTTTTTATGTTGAAGCACAAAAAAAAAGTGTTTTTAGTGTGTAAAACAATATTTATGCATCGCTGTCTTCTGAAAGCCATAAATTTTTTATTTTTCCCTATACAGAGCTGTGTAAGGACTTTTTTTTGTGGAATGAACTAGCGTTTTAATTGTTACAACTTTGGCGTTTATAGGAGTTTTTGATCGCTTTTTATTCCATTTTATGTGCTGCGGTATGAACAAAAATCTTAATAATGTGATTTGTTTTTTGTTTTGTTTTTTACGGCGTTCAGCGTACGGGTTAATTAGCCTGATAGATTTATAGGCAGATCGTTACGCATGCGGCGATACCAAATATGGGTACTTTATTTCTGATCTTTTTTGGGGCGATTGGCGTTTGTAAAAGGGGAAAGGGCGGTTTACGTATTTTTATTTTATTTTTCGTGTTTGTGTTTTACATGTTTTTCACTTTTTTTTTACTTTTTCACATTTTTTTTTTACTTTTCCCCATAGGGGATTTGAATGAGAGATCTTCAGATCCCTCATTCAACAGGAATCAGTACATAGCTTGTTGCTATGACTGGTTCCTATGACAACTGTCAGTCACGATGCCGGGCCATGCCCACAGGGCACTGCCGGGCATCGTGACATCACAGACAACCCGGAAGGCATTTTATACTTTCCGTGCTGTCTGTCAGAGGGCAGGAGCTGCACGGATCGAGCGATCCGTGCAGCTGCTGCCGCCGACAGAGATGCAGGAGGAGCAATCTCCTCCTGCGTCTACCTTAGTTATTACGACCCGATCGCCGCAATAATTAAGGGGTTAACCCCCAAACGACCTGGACGTATGCATACGTCTAAGGTCGTTAAGGGGTTAAATTTGGATATAAGTCTATGCATTTCTAACTCATATTTAGAGTCATCGGAACAAATTCTGCGTGCTCTGATAAATTGCCCCTTGGGTATACCAAGGAACAATGGGGGAGCATGGTAGCTTTGTCTGTGTAAAAGATTATTACGCTACATAGGCTTACAGTATAATGTCGTGTCGAACCTTCCAGTTGTATGATTTTTTATGATTTTAACATCAAGGTATTCTATAGTTTCCGGATTTTTATTTAATGTAAATGTAATCAATGGATGACGTGTGTTTAGATGTAATATGAACTCGTCGAGTTCTACTTCTATGCCTCTCCATAGGAGAAACACATCGTCGACATATCTCAACCATGTGATTATTTGGGATGAATAGTGTGTATTATGTACGTATGAATCTTCAAAAGAATTCATAAAGATGTTCGCTATACTTGGAGCTGCAGGAGATCCCATGGAGACCCCCTGCAGCTGCAGGTAATGTGTATCTCCAAATCTGAAGAAATTTTTCAACAACACAAAATCCAATAGTGTCATTAGAAACGCTATATGTGAATTGGTCAAAGATGCATCTAGTGACAGGACCTCCCTTATTGAAATGCTTGCTTGTTCATATGGTATATTGGTGAACAGAGACTTAACGTCTAGAGTACAAATATATGTGACTTCAGTAATTTCTATTGTGTCAATGTGTCGTAAAAATTGTGCAGTGTCAAATAGACAAGATGTATTTCTCCTCACAATTTTTTGCAAAAATTCATCTAGATATTTAGCTAAGGGTTCCAGCAATGATCCCATTCCTGACACTATAGGTCTATATGGAGGTGAAATTCCTTTGTGCATTTTTGGTACAAAATAGGCTATTGGAGTACATGGATTGTCAACAGTTAACACTTCCTTGATTTTATGTTCAATGAAACCATTAGTTAGAGCCTCCTGTAAGTATGAATCAATTTCTGTTTTAATTACCACAGTTGGATAATCTTTTAACACTTTGTATACATGAGAATCTGAAAGTTGCTCAGTAGCTGCTTGCATATAGTAACTTTTGTCTACAATAACTGTCGCTCCACCTTTGTTGGCCTTCTTTATGATTATATTAGTGTTACTTTTCAATTCCTTTATTGCCTGGATTTTGGATGGAGAGAGGTTGTTGTAGACAAAAGGGGTTTCATGCCATTTTTTTGTGACTTCATTTGTAACCATCTCGGTAAATACCTCAAGATTAGAATTCTGAATATTTGGGTCAAACGTACTTTTTCTATATATGCGACTAACAGATGTCATAGACAAAGGATTTTGACTTTTATCTTTTGCAAAATGCATCTTAAGTCTTATACCTCTATATAATTTATAAAAGTCAATATTAAATTGAAAAATATCATTATGTTGAACAGGAACAAAATTTAACCCTTTGTCGAGAACACTCCTTTGTGTCTCTGTTAGCTGGTGTGAAGAAATGTTCACCGCAATAGGTTCATCTATTTTTTCTCTTGTGCACTGTGTGCGGGACACCGAGTTTGGCCCTCAGTTTTTATAGTGTCTCTGTTAGTGGGTTCTTCTTGAGAGCTTGCACTGTCCAAAAAATCTTTGGTATTCTTTGATCTCTTTAGTTGTTGTGTAGATAGATTGCGGTTTCTTCCAGAGGACATACTAGATGTTTCTGAACTCACATCTGATTTCTGCGTTGTATTACGAGGTCGTCGATTATAATTGCGGTTTTCAGCCCAGGTGTGAACTTTGTTGTAGAGGTAATCTTTTGTGTCGCGTTCAAACTTCCTCAATTTGGATTCTAACACATGAAGACGTAGACTTTCAATTTTGGCATTTAATTCCTGTTGCAAGTTCTTGTATTGGTCATTATCAACTGATTTTTTGTATTCTTCTTCACATGATTTAATTTCGGTCTGTATATTGTTCATTGTGAGCTGAAGGTGTTTTTATGATTTTAACATCAAGGTATTCTATAGTTTCCGGATTTTTATTTAATGTAAATGTAATCAATGGATGACGTGTGTTTAGATGTAATATGAACTCGTCAAGTTCTACTTCTGTGCCTTTCCATAGGAGAAACACATCGTCGACATATCTCAACCATGTGATTATTTGGGATGAATAGTGTGTATTATGTACGTATGAATCCTCAAAAGAATTCATAAAGATGTTCGCTATACTTGGAGCTGCAGGCGATCCCATGGAGACCCCCTGCAGCTGCAGGTAATGTGTATCTCCAAATCTGAAGAAATTTTTCAACAACACAAAAAAAAAAAAAAAAAATGATGAAGGAAACTGAGTGTTCCGAAACGTCGCTCGCTTGGTAGCGTGGAGTGTGGATACGCACCTGTCAGCTCCTTGCTGGATTTGCTATGATCTAACTTTAAGCTGAATCAGCTAAGTATTGCCCATCTATTTGATTCTATTTGCGATTATAGACTGTATCGGGACTGTTGTTCTAGATGGTATACAGCACACGTTGATATGTACAAGTAAAGAGATATATTGCACATTGAAAGATATGCCTCAAGTTTGTTTTGTTTCCAAATTTAATAACCCTATATAATTCTTTTTTGCAGGGCTCTCCTGCTCCTGACACTATGTTACACTCATACATAACATTAATACCTAAACCGGGCGGAGACCCCCTGGAGTGCGGTAGTTACGGACCCGTAGCATTATTAAATACAGATATGAAAGTCCCATTCTTTCCGATACCTGGGTATAAATATTTCTGTGAATTTACAGGAATTTGGGCGGTTGAATCTGGATCCATTGCTAGTTAAATTTAAAAATAAATTGGATGTCTGGCGTAAATTACCATTATCGATAGCGGGAAGATCAAATCTGGTTAAAATGATTTGGATGCCCCAGTTGTTGTACCTCCTACATAACTCTCCAATCTGGCTCCCCCAGAGATTCTTTTTAAAGTCAATGCTATTTTCAGAGCCCTTATCTGGGGCAGGACACATGCCCGGATAAAGCTAGAAACTCTGCAATTGGCAAAGGACGAGGGAGGGTTGGCAATTCCTAATCCAGCAGTTTACTTCTTGGCAGCACAACTGCAATATATGAGAGATTGGGATGGGGAGGGGGATAAGGATTTAAACTTGAAACTATTACGCCACTATTTTAATTCTCCCAATCTTTATGGTAAACTGGAGGCAAAAACTTTTTTAGTGCACTCCAAAAAGTTTCCAACTTTATATCTGATGCATAAACTGTGGTGGAAATTACGGGGGATTTTGGGCTTCAGGGCTGCACATCCTATACCGGGATTTGGAATACTCCCTGGTTGTCCGAACTTTTTGTGCTTCAGGGATTTGAGTCATGGGCATCTAGGGGCCTTCAATATGTCTCTCAACTGCTTACAGATCAGGGGGTGCTTAAAAGTTTTCAGCAATTGCAAATGGAATTTGCCTTACCGCATACACAGCTATACAAATACTTACAGCTTAGGCACGCTTATAATGCAGAAAAATCAGACACAATTCAATATAATGCCAAGTTTACTCCGATAGATAGGGTCAAGAACATCAAAACAACGAAGGGACTGATATCCACTTTATATAAACTTTTATTGGCAAACTTTTTTTCTAGAAACCCAATAGATTTACGTAGTAGGTGGGAAGGAGATATTGGCCCTATAGAGCCTAATATTTGGGAGGAGATACTGGAGACCATACCATTGATTTCAGTGAGTGAATAGCATCGAATCTTTCAATTATTCTTAATACATCGAGTTTACAGAACTCCTCTATTTCTACATAAAATTGGAATTCGGGCCTCTCCTCTGTGTAATAGGTGTCATGTGCACCCGGCCTCTGATGCATATGTTCTGGCATTGCCCTAAACTAGAGCGATATTGGATTTTTATTGTCCAATTGATCCAGTGTATTTTTCAAATTAGAGTGGAGATGAAGCCGTTGGTTTTGTATTTTGTGATATGTAGGAGACTTAACGGTTTCAGAGGCTGAGAAAATCGCAATATCTAGACTTTTATTTATGGCAAGGAAATTAATAGCGACAAAGTGGCTGGATGCAGAACCTCCGTCAGCACAGGAATTTGTTAATAAAGTGAACTGGCTGATTGCTCTGGAGAGAGGGGTGTATTATAAGAGAGGAGCCAAACTTAAGTATAATAAAATATGGGCTAAATGGCTGGATACTTCTGGTCTTGCTGCACCGAACTTAGTTAGGCAGAGGGTGTTGGGGATCTCGGTGTAGAGGTTCCTGGGACTGTGTCTATGGCAGTTGTGTGGATGGAGGCCGTCCGACAGCCAGGTACAATTTTTATTGCGACAAGAACTGAATGTTATTAATATTGCATTGCTGTGTGATTGTAATGGATGTTTACTGCTCTGAATCTGGAGATGGATTTGGGAGGTGGGCTGGGTTGTGTTTTGGGGATAAAAGTTGAAATTTGGTCTTACAATGACATATACTGTACTCTGTTTGTACTACTTTATATCTGACCAATAAAAAGTTTATGGTTAAAAAAAAAAAAATACAGATATGAAAATTTTTACCAAAATCTTAGTGAACAGACTCTCTCTCTATATCCCACAGTTGATTCATACAGATCAGGTGGGGTTTATCCCGTGCTGACAAGGAAGTGACAACACCAGAAGAGCCACTGATCTCATTCACATAGTAAATAGGAGAGGAGATTCTATGCTCCTATTGAGCCTTGATGCAGAAAAGGCATTCAATCGCCTTGATTGGACATTTATGTTTCAAACTTTTCAGGCCTTTGGGATCAGTGGCTCCTTTGTTACCGCACTCCAGGGGCTTTACTCTAAACCATTGGCCACCATTAGGTTGCCCCATGCTCTATCTCCGAGAATAATGATCAACAATGGCACTAGGCAGGGCTGCCCTCTTTCCCCACTCTTATTTGCCCTATGTATTTAACCCCTAGCAGCGGCAGTTAGATTGTCGCCAAACATTAAGGGGGTTATAGTAAAAGGGAGGTAGTTCAAAATCTCGCTATATGCGGATGATGTTTTGTTAACACTAACTGACCCAATCACCACGTTACCTAATCTCCACTCGCTTTTGGACAGATTTAGTATCCTTTAGGGTTATAAAATAAATACTTCAAAAACGGAGGCATTGCCTGTCGGCATCCCTAATTCCCTAGTTGATCATCTCAGGGTAAATTATAATTACCATTGGAAGCAGGATTCACTCAAGTACCTGGGGATCTTTTTGACTTCAGGGTATGCTGATCACGGAAATTAAGCAGTTATTGGATCGCTGGAACAAATTAGCCTTGTCCCTCTTTGGTCGTATTGCCGCCATTAAAATGTCGATTCTGCCAAAATGAATGTACCTATTTGAGACCCTCCCGATTCCGGTTCCATTAGCAACTTTTAGATCTCTACAGGCAGATTTTATCCATTTTATATGGGCCCGTAGGAGACACAGGATTTCTAAAAGTGTCTTATTAGCTGGGAAAACAAACGGTGGGCTATCAGTCCCAGACATTACCAAATATTACTGGGCAGCTCAATTGAGGGTCATACCAGCTTGGTAACAGCTTTACGCCTATACTAAGTGGATGGAACTTGAAAAATTATGGATAGCCCCCGTTCATCCCAACTCACTGCTTTGGGCAACCACAAAAACTAAAGCAGATGTTTCATTGTTAAATTCTATGTCTTTGACAAGAGCGGTGTGGCAGAGGTGTTATAGAAGATTCCGGTTGTGTTCTGATGCATCTCCTATGACATCGTTTCTGTTCCATCCACAGCTTAATGAGGGCAGGATGGATGAACGATGGAGGCCATGGTACCAAACCCAACTATTCCGCTTTGCTGACATAATTGATCCACGTACTCTAGGGCTGAGAGCCTTTCTGGAGTTACAATCCAAGTTTGGCTTGCCATCTTCAAGTTTCTTTCCATATTTACAAATTAAACATTATATGCACTCAGTATTGGGTGTAGATAAAGTTTCCAAACCTTCCACTTTGAAAAAATCGAGGACAGGGACCTCCCCAGGGAGTTTGGGCTTTTATAAATGTGAATCCCCTGTCAGGAGTCTCCAGCTCCACATGTATATATGTCTAAGTGGGAGAGTTTCTTGGGATCACCTCTGTCACAGGAGGAGTGGCACAGCATTTGGCATCAGGCTTCCAGATCTTCCATGTCAATACAAAATAAAGAAAATCAATTCAAGCTGTTGATGTTTTGGTACCATATCATTTTAGGGATATACACCAAGGAAATTTTAGTAACTTGAAAATTATGGGCTTTTGACGAGAGTCAGGCCACCGGGGTGGAGATTTAGGGCTTTGCTCCATACAGGGGGGCATTTGGATTTTCTTTTAAAAAAAAAAAGTACCCCTATGGGACTAAACCTCAAGAGGGTTTGGGATTTTCTTATTGCTTTGATAATTTTCCCTTTTTTTTTTTTTCCCTCCCCCCCTGTTATTTTGTATTATGGAATGTGTCTTTCTTCCTGGTCAAATAGTATGTTTTGTGCCCAATATTTGTATAACAAGATTTAGGGACCAATATGGGTTTGTGCCACTCATTTGGGCATTAGTTTTGGTTCCTTGTACAATTTTTAATTTGTTTACCCCTTGATTTTCAGCGTGTTCACTATCATTACAGTCCCTTCTCACCTGATTTTTTATTGTTGGGGACGGACAGCTGGGCCCGGGGGTTTGGTAGGGGTTTTGCCCCCCCTCCCCCATGACCCTTTGCTACCTGGGACCCATTCACATTTTTTCGTGGTCCGGCCGGGAATTGTATAACATAGAAAACCCCGTCACGGACGGCCCTGCGGCGCTTCCGGTATTGGAAAGTCACTTCCTGGAAAAGCCCCAGGATGCTACGTCCCTTTCTGGGGCCCCAACGGCGGGTTGTGGACCGGAAGTAACATGTGGGGGTCGGTGACGCGATCGACGCAATCATAGCAAATGTGACCGCATTTATTTTAGAGTATATTTAGTGGTCTAGTTTTTTTTTAGTATGCCATGATTAAGGTGACATGTTCCCTGAAACCGTCGGCCCGCGACTGAGGGTTTTCCCGGGTAGCTGTGTTTTTGGTTACCTTTTTTTTAACAAGCATGGAATAAAGAAAAGTGGATTTCGTTTGGGACCCGCTGTACATTTTTTCTTGTTTTTGGTACCAACACCCGCTCTTTTGCACAGGTTTTAAACCCGCCATCCCGGATGTATGTTGGAGGTGTGGGGAATCAGGGGCAGATGTTCCCCACGTGTTCTGGACCTGTCCTGGGATAAACTCCTTCAAGTTTGGATCCCCCTTACGCCTCAGACCTATATTTTAAATATTCCGTCTCCCTCACTGAGTCGTAAACTAGTTAGATTGTTTTTATACATATTAATGGCGGCCAAATGTCTGACAGCTAAATATTGGAAGCAAACTTCCTCTCCCTCTAGAGAGGCTTTGTGTTCCCAGATCAAAGAAATAAGGGACATGGAGTATCTCACAGTTCTTAAAAATGACGAGTTGGAGTCCTTTGACGCGGTTTGGAAGGCTTGGGAATACTATTGTGCTCTCCAGGACTTCTGATTCTGCATACTTTACATATGAGCCTACGTTGCAGGTCTATTTCATCTGATAAATGTTATCTCCCTCTGTGTCTTGTCTTGTTTTACCCCCCACATGTATTGTCTGTCTTCTGTTTCTTTTTAAAATGTGTACTAGCTATGTCAGTTTGCACTACCTTGAAATTTTTCTTTTATTGAATATAATATGTGATGTCTATATTCTGACATGTTAAATAATGTTATGTACATGTTATTTGTCATTGCCTTTACATTTCATGAAAAAATGTAATAAAATACAGTTAAAAAAAAAATCTGCATAACAGTGTGCAGATACGCTGATGCATTTCAGGCTAAAAGCGCATCAGCGTATCTCCACGCTGTTATAATAATTTTTTTTTTTTATGATATTTAGATAAAAACATTAGTTTTTACCGTACGAAGCTGCCGGATACTTCTTCCTATTTTGATATACTCATCTCCTGACGGTCCACTGGGATATCAGAAGCACCCATTCAATCGAGGTGGGGTTGTCAGTAGTAAACCTGTGAATATCATCTCTGCCCCTGAAGAGGTAGGGAAGATGTTGCCCCAAAGTAGGAGCTTTGATCCTGGAGGGTTGATTGCACAGGGTGAAAAAGACCTATGGCCTTTATCAAAGGGGAGGGATATGTGGCAGAGCGACCTTGTGCAGTTGCAGGTTTCCGCCACTAGGTGGAATTCAGCAGGTATCCTGCTACAGACGCGCCACCGAAAACCTGGGCTCGGTGGGGGGAGGAAACTTCTTAGTGTCAGTAACAATAGGTTACTGACACAGGTAGCCAGGTATGGGTTTCCTTTCCCAGAACAGTCATAGCCTTGGGTGGGAGGCCGTCCCCACGTTCCAGTGCCAGGTCTTACTAGGCCTATTAAAAGGCTGGTACTCCAGGGGAGCAGGGGGTGTGGTTGCTACCTGGACATTTGGAGCAGCAGAGCTGGGAAGAGAGCTCTGGCCCCCAGAGGCTACAGGAAAGCCTGGTACACAGAAAGCACTGTAATTTTGAGGTGCTGTGCGATAGGCACAGACCTCTAGACAGAGAGGGACTCTGTGTGTGAGCTAGTGGCCAGACAGCCAAGGATTTATTTAGATTGTTTTTTTTTCTAACTGTGTGCCTCAATAAGCATGCTGAGGCCAGTTTGAAACATTCCTCCGTGTTGGAAGATTCTGTGCCAAGATCGTTCTACCAAGGACGGCGATCCAAAAGTGAAGCAAGCGTAAATCCCCAGGACAGGTCAAGATGGCGTCTCAGAGCTAAGCGGCAGCTTACAATATACATAGGGACAATACTATACAGATATTGATCAGAGGTGCAAATATGGATATGGTTACAAACAGAGGCAGCAAGATGTGTCTATTTACCTTAGGTTGGCTTTGTGCTGGCGAAATGTGAAATGTGTCATGCTAGTTCTGGACACTCCTGCAGCTCAGCGTAACCCCTCTCCAATAGAAACCGACATTGGGCAAAGCCAGGTTTCGACTTAAAACAGTACTGGGAAAGCCCACGTTGCACCCCTTGTTACACCTACTCACGCCCCTGGGACGGCCTGCACACTCCACTGTCTTGCTTCATGCATTTTGGAACGCAAAATAGGCCATTGGCACAGAACTGAGCTAGTGATACCATCAGAACCGGATGGGCCTAAGCTAGGACCTGGTACTACACATGGGCTCCTGCGCACTCCCGTCTGAACTGTGAGTTTCACCCTTCTCGGGTGTCATACAAACGCGGGAGTGAACACAGGGTGTGGGAAGTTAAATTTAAAAAATATGAAACCGAGGTGGACCTATTGTGAACGGTTTTCCCATAAATCCATATGAAAAATCAGTGCCTTTCAGTCTATCATGACCCTTTTGTTGTCCAGGTCTGTGGGAGCCCATGTGCATTAGCCTGAGCCAGGTACTAATGAATTTAAATGAGAATTCTTTTTGGCCGAACCTCCCTGGGATATCTACTCTTCCCTTTTTCACCCAGGTTGAATGTCTCCTCCAAAATGATGCTTCCGGGGACGTGTGTTTTTAGTGAATTTGATTATGAGAGCTGCGGTTGGGCTTGTCTTTTTTTGTGTCAATTTTTTCCTACACGGCTTGTATTTCATCATAATGTCAAAGTCATCCCCATAGAAAAAACAGATTTCATGGACGTCTGTCTTTTTTCAACCATACATGTAAACACAAATTCTAAGGAAAACCCGTGTGCTTGATTTTGCAGGATTTATATACAAAAAAAAAATACTGAAAAGTGTGACCCTTTACAACATTGACATGCAAATTTGTAGTTTCCCTTTACTTAGTGAATACCTGTCTCAGATTTGCCAGGGTTCAATACGAATTTACTGATACAGTGAGTTATAATTAAAGGGGGTTTCCAAAGGACTTACCAGCTCCCGTCAGCCCCAAGCAAAATGTAAAAAATCACGTGGTCATGAAACGCAGGGGAGAGAGGGGGGGGGGCAGGAGGGAATTTCCAAAAGGGGGGTCTCAAAAATTAGTGAAAAAATAAACAGTAAAAGGGATTCTCAAAACGCAAGACGCTCAGACGCATTCTACCGGTGCCCTTTAAAAACTATTCATTTTGCCTTCATCAGATAAAAGTGTTTCCACAAACGCGGCCTGTCACTCCTGGGTCTTTTTTTAGGGGAAAAACATTTAGGTAATAAGGGGGATTGAGAAAGCTGTAGCTCTCAGAGTTTTCACTTTTTTTTTAAAAACCCCATTTTTAGAAAAGTGATTAAATACCCCTTTTGGAGGTTTCCCCCTCAAATTACATGGGGGCAAAAAACCCCTTAAACCACCCGCTAAAATCCCGGGGGAAAGCTGTGTGCCGCATGGACAGCAGATAGACAGACTGGGAGTGACTCAGTAAAGTCCTGGTAGGTTGTCACACAAATCTGGAGCCATGCTGACTGCATTGCATTTCCACAGTGTATGTGGGAGGATTCATAGAGTAAAACCCCAACAATCGAGGGGGGTCCCAAAAAGATGCCTCAATTTGGGTTTCAAGTACGGGAAATTAGGGGCCAGGGTAGTACTTGAAAGTCTTGGCCATGCTTTTCCAACCAATGTCAAACTTTTCTAGTTATTGCATTGTCTTGGTGGAAGATCTCATCCACCCCAGTGAAGACAATCCGCGTGTATTCGTGTACGTGATCCTCAAGGATGGATTCATAATCAAACTTTGTGCTCACAGAGAATGCCACAAAAACATTCCCAAGGGACCCATATCACTCCACCACCTCCCTTGTGTTTTTCCCCCCAAGGGTTTTCCCGGGGTGTTTGTTCTTAAAAGTTTTCTCACCTCCCATCCCTTTTGTTCATCTGTTAAACCCAAGCAGAAGTTTTAACTTACCTCCCTTAGGAAACCCCTTTTTGCCAATCAGCGGAGCTCCAATTCAATTCCAGTGCCAATACTGCCATGAAAATTCAAGCCTTTTCTGTAGATAAAACTTTATTAGCAGAGTTGCATTGACCATCCATCTGCTTCGGAGTCACATACCCAGTAGGGTTTGCTGAACTGTTGCTTTAGAAACATATCTGGAAGCTCCCTTCTTTAGGTCAGCAATGAGCTTCTCCACGAAAGTGTCGGTCCAACCTCGCGCACCTTTGTTGCCATTTATCCTCTAATGATACATTTTCACCACAGCACATGAGAACAGTTCAAAAACTGCGCAGTTTCAGTACTGCCAGCCTTAGCCCAAAAGCCAATAAACCTTTCTTTTTGCAACTCTAATAAATCACCACCTTTACCTATTATAAACAAGAGATATGTGTGCGGACAGCCTCTCACATCTTACAAATCCACAAAGCCAGCACAAGACACATGACTTCTTTCATGAGTTAAACACTGCCTCTATCCAACATCAGAAGTGGTCATAATAATGCGACTTGAATTATTATAGTCAGGCTTTTTTCCTCATGCATATGATCTCTAAACAGCTTCACCCTCTCTTCTACTATCTAAAAATTCAGATTTACAAAACCAGAGTATTAAGCCAATTCTGGACTTTGTTACAAGTTTTTCTTCCCTTTATTGTGGTAGAGGAAGGATGAACAAAACAAAAAAATAATTCTCTTTTTTTCTTTTTAAAGTGGAATGCTGGTTTACTTTTTTTTTTTTCCGAATTTCTTTATCAAATTGCTGCCATGTCAGAATAAAGTTATACTCCCCTCTCCCTTCACTTCGAGTCCAGCGCTGGCTGTTCTCACTCTCTGATGGTCTTCAGTTTTCTTCCAGTCACATGCCAGTGGCTAATGACACTGTTGGGAACATAACATTTTTTTTTTGTAAATGAACTAAATGAGATCATCTCTTAAATTTAGAATGCACATGTCCAACTGTTCAATGTTTCAGTGCTTTTTGCACAACTTGCTGATCTCTAACAAGGAGTATAATGGCTAAATTCACAACAGGGGTTTGATCCCCGAATTGCCCAATAAATTTAAGGAATCAATTTGAATTGAGATTTAAACAGTCCTCCTCATCATGCTTTTCAAATTTTCACATCATGAGACCAAGACAACACCTTACAATTGATCACAAGCACCTCACCATTGAGAGGCTTCAAGCAGATGCTCTCAGACAGAAGTTGCAACTGAGCTTAGTGTCACAGATCTTCATCAGCAGGTTGTAACAGAGAGACTGGAAGAGTCACAGAAAGGCAAAGAAGTGGCAATCCTTTGGGTACATCACAGACTGCTTAATTGTAAAACATGCCTTGTGGAACTGCATGATAAATGGCACAACTCCAGGCACATTTAAGGGAAGTGAGAGGCAACCAAGTGTCACATCAGACCATTTGTAACCATTTACATTAGTGGGATCTGCGAGCTAGATGACCTGACCCCCCCACCAGGCACTGGCATTATCGTTGTGCATGGTGGTGTGCAGCACAACCCATGCTGGACAAAGAACCAGTGCTCCTTAGTGATGAAAGTCGATTCAGTCTGACCTGTAGTGATGGCCGTCAACAATGCGGGAGATGTCAAGGAGAGTGCTATGCATCAGACAGGTCAGGTACCCTTGCCGGTCATCTAGCACGCAGACCACGCTGATGTAAATGGTTTCAAATGATCTGATGTGACACTTGGTTGCCTCTCACCTCCCTTAAACTTGCCTGGAGTTGTGTGGCATTCATCATCTGGTTCCACCGAGTATTGTTTACAATAAAGCGGTCATCAGTGTTTGATGGAGCCAGAGGATGTCCAATTCTTTGCCTTTCTGTGACTCTTCCAGTCTCTCTGTATTTCTGTTGCAACCTGCTGGTGACACTCTGTGACACTCTAAACTCGGTGGCCACTTCCATCTGAGAGCATCCTGCTTGAAGCCTTGCAATGGTGAGGTACTGTTGATCAATTGTAAGTGTTGTCTTGGTCTCATAATGCCAAAATGTGAACAGCATGATGAGGACTACTGCTTAAATTCCAATTTAAATTGATCCCATAAATTTATTGGGCGATTAAGGAATCAAAACACCTATTTTGAATTTTGCCATTAAATGCTTGTTAGAGATAAGCAAGTTGGTCAAACAGTACTGAAACATTGAACAGTTGGACACATGCATTCTAAAGTTAAAAGATGATCTCATTTAACTAATTTAAAAAAAAAATTAAAGAAATTTTGTTCATCCAGAAATTTCAACCAAAAGCTAAATATCCCTAACTTCCTGACTGTCATAGCAGTCACTGCATATCACAATGTCACACCAAAGAACAGCCTCACTTCTTTATCTCTGGTTGGAGAAAACATTAAGAACAAATATGAATAGCTGTAAGATGAAAAGAAAATATAGACCATCAGAGAAAAGAAGATTTGATAGAAATAGGAAAGGATAAAGAGGATCAGCGCTAAACATCATTTATTTATCAAATGTACAATTAACCTAAGCCAAGATGACATTTTTTAGCTCTGGTCTGACATTTTTTCCTTTTGACTAATTATCTTAACTCCTTACCGAAATATGACATACGAGTTATTCATATTGCTGGTAAGTGCGATCCCACTACACAGCCAGCGAGTGTTAGCTGCTAATTGCAGCTAACACACAGCAAATACAGCGGTCACTTGGCAATTAAACCCTTAGGCTTGGTTCACACGGCTTAAATGCAATTACGCCGTGTGGCCGGCCCCTCGCCGGCCCATAGACTTGCATTACCAGCGGCGCGTATACGCCGCTAGTAATTCGCATGTCACTTATCTCCCCGCCCGGCGGATTCGCCGGGCAGGGAGAGGAGACGTAATCCATAGTTCTCTATGAGAACTGTGGATTACCATAATGACTTGGACGTTTTCAGCCCGTAATTTGCTCACTCCGGCGCGTAATTATGGACTAAAATACGTCCCATTTTAAGCCGTGTGAACATAGCCTTAGATGCCGCAGCATAGACTTTCCTAATACTCCTATTACTATATCCTCTCTCAGAGAATCAATTCTTTACATCCAATGCCTGAACCTCAAATTTCCCTTCAGAAGAACATATTCTTTCATTCTTAAAAACTGGCCAGTTAGAATGGTTTTAATAATGCAAGGATTGTGAAAAGAGGATGCCTGTAAAAGCATGTTAACCACTGTGTCCTTTCTATGCTCAGCCATGTGAAGGGTCTCAGTAGCATAACCTCCAATCAGTATATCCAAAGATTCTACCCTCACTACCCGGTTTCCCCAAAAATAAGACAGTGTCTTACATTAATTTTTGCTCCTAAAGACGAGCTAAGACTTATTTTTAGTGGATGTCTTATTTTTCCATTAACAAGAATTCACATTTATTGTTGAACAAAAATCAACATATATTAATATACTGATTTCATCACAAAACAACAGCAAAACTCTGAATTGCATAAAAAAATGCACTAGGTCTTATTTTCAGGGGATGTCTTATTTTCGGGGAAACAGGGTAAAGCAGATTTTAAGGTAAGTCTAATATGAATTGAGTTTTGGTTCAATTCCTTCATACAGTTATTCAGCTGAGACATCGACCCGTGCCACAAAAACAGCACATCATCAATGTACCTCATCAAACATTGCACATGGTCCACAGCACTAGCCCCGCCACCATGGAAAATCTGCCTTTCCCAAAAACTGAAGAGGAGGGAAATTTAGAGGACTTGGGATACAAATGAGACTCACAATCCAAGCATTTCCCTCGTTTGCGGTTGAGGATGAACCCAATAAAAAAAGAAATGGGAGGATTTGGTGGAGGATTGATCAAAGTGATTTATGGAATTATTGATACAGTCCAATAAGACCACACTTGAAACAAGTGGAAATAATTGAGATACAAGCGATAATCAAAAATGAACTTTCTGGTGCAGGTTTATAAAGATTCAGTGCTGAACTGGGCAAAGCTTTTTGAAAGCAGGAGAAAGATATCTGAAGTTTCAAGTCTAAGAAATTTCAAAGAAACACTTATGGCTTACAAGAAAAAGGGTTTATATATGGAAGTGATATAATGAGGTTCCATTCTATAAGTGCTATGATGGACACTTACAGATGAAGGACAGAAATAGGGATAATGGAACACCTTATTTAAATAAAAATATATCACATATAGACAAAGGTAAATTAATTACTAAACTCTTCTAGTACAACAATTGAGAAAGACCGAAGGCAAATTAGAGGTAATTAATTTCTTAACAACCGCCCACCGACTATATACTTCCATTGGGTGTTCAGGAATTCC
The DNA here is from genome assembly GCA_025379985.1 of Phyllomedusa bahiana. Classification (NCBI taxonomy): domain Eukaryota; kingdom Metazoa; phylum Chordata; class Amphibia; order Anura; family Hylidae; genus Phyllomedusa; species Phyllomedusa bahiana. The sequence continues at coordinate 13,288 of JAODAL010018958.1, read as the reverse complement.
GGGGAATGTCTGCTCAGTCAGCCCTGGAGACCTAGAGTAGCCCCAGAGCTATCGGTATAACAAGTCTGCAGTTAGGGCACACTGTGTGCTTTCCTGACTGCAGTCTGTGTCATGTTGACACATATTGTAATATATTAACATATTCATGTATGCAAATACATTAGTAAGTTTAAAAAACAATTGTAAAAGGTATCCTTTCATGGTATTAAAACAAAGCAAAAAACTATATATATGTATTTAATTAAAAAAATTGTGTCTACATTACAACCAAAAAAAAATTAATGTCAGGTATCCACACGATAGTAATAACCTGTAGAATTAATCTAACAGGTTATTTAGTATGAAATGTGAATGGTGTAAAACAAAATAAAAAAATAATAATTCTGCAGTGATTTATATGTAAACTCAATATATGTCCCCAAAAAGTAAAAAACTCATCATGCAACTGCGTAATTTACAAAAATTAAATAAAAATATTATGACCGTTGAAACACAATGAGGTTAAAAAGTAAGTTTTTTTTCTCCTCGCCTTCTGAAAGCCATAAGTTTTTGATATTTCCACCTACATGGGGCATAAGAGGGTTTTATTTTGCGGACAAATGCACTTTCTAATTGGGTTGCCATTCATATACCATACAATATACTGGGAAAAACGCTTAAACACCGCTTTTAATAGCGTTCAATCTTTGGTAAAAATGATGTGTTATTTGTATTCTACAGATTGATACGCATCCGCCAATACCAAACATGTACGGTTTCCGATATTTTTTGGTACCGTAAAAAATTCCAAACATTTTCTATTTTTGAAATTTTCTGCGACTAACAACTTTTTTGTACTAACACCGCAGACTTGATTGAGGGTGCATTTCTTGCGGGCTGAAGTGCATTTTTTATTGCTCCATTTGGAATCCATGTGACTTTTTGAATAAATTTTCTCCAAATTTTTATGGGACGGAATAACCAAAAAAAAACCCCCGTAATTTGGTTTCGGAAATTTTTCTTCTATGGGATTACATTGAGTTATATTTTAAAAGATCAGACTTTTTCGGATGCGGCGATACCAAAATTGTGTAACTTTTTTAAATAATTTTTTTATTTGTAAAATGGCAAAAGGCGGGGTGATTTGAACATTTAATATTTTTAAATTTTTTTTCACTTAACAACTTTTTTTTTTACTTTAACTTTGAGTCCCCTAGGGTGCTTCACCATTAGGAGGTGCGATCACTTATACAGCATAATGCATTGTATAGACAATGCATTAGGGTGTACCAATATGGTGGTTTCCCCACTTCCTGTCTCGTTGCAGAAGTGGATAAATCGAAAACATGGCAGTGATGGAAGCCTTCACAAGGCTTCCAACTGCCATGTTAACCGATCGGAACACAGCAATCTTGCCACTGATGTCCCGGAGTGAGAAACAGCGTGCTGCACTGTTTCTCATTCATTTAGATGCCACGGACATTTCAGCCTGGTGGTGACGGAGCCCTGCCGCGCTGTAACCACCGGGTGTTAGCTTTAATTAGCCGTGAACACCAAGTGGCTATGTAGCAGGATTGCGGCACAATTAAATGTTGGTAAGGGGTTAAGGCCTTTTCAGGCCTGGTGCTTAAGGAGTTAATTTGTCCTCATCCCCTCTCTGACGCTCATATTGAGGTTCCTAGTTTGGGCTGGACTTTCTCCCCTACTAGATGTTTTCACTTTTTCACAGCCTTAAAAGGTCTACGCTTATTTTCACGCAAATTGATCTTGGACAGGCTACACGCTGGAAGAATTTCTGACAATATCTTTACAACTGATGAGGGAAAAAATGCAGTCTCCATCCTCGAGAAGCTATTGTCTGAACAAAAAGATAAGATTACAGGTAACTTTCCATCTTAATTTTTTTGTAATTGTACTCTTAATTTTTGTTTTTCTTCCCTTGTCTTTTATTGTGTTTCCTCATAGGTTGGAAAGAATTTATTTCACGAGAAGTTTACTGATGACCTTAAAAATATTTCTGCTACGATCAATTGTTATAATATCTCTGTGGAGCAAAGAAAAGCTTTAAAAGAACTAGAATACTTTATGGATGTTGTTTATAAACCTGCTGATAAGGGGGGGGAAATGTTGTAATCTGGCCAGTTGATAAATATGAGGGAGAAGCAGTCCATCAATTGATAGATAGGCAGACATAGCAGAAAATCTCTCATAATCCCCTAAATTCCTTTTCTCAACAACTTTCTTCTATCTTGGAAAAAGCTTAGGAGCAAGGAACCATACCTAAGAAGATTTGTGAAAGCCTACTGGTCAAGTCCCCTAAAATTCCCTATACACAAGTATACAACATCAGGATGTCCTGGACGCTGTGGGATTAATTTTGAGGTCCAGTAGCCTCGACTCCAATCTGTGTAGTCTAATTTTGGATTTGTTTATTGTTGTTTTGACACATAATGCATTTGTGTTCCAGGACAGTTTTTATGTCCAATGCCAAGGTACTGCAATGCATGCAGTTTAGGCCCCATCAAATGAAAATGTTTCTCGGTTTCTGGGAGAGGCAGATTTTCCATGGTGACTGGGCTAGTGCCGCTGACCATGTGCAATGTTTCCTAAGATACATCGACGATGTGCTGTTTTTGTGGCATGGGTCGATGTCTCAGCTAACTTTATGAAGGAATTGAACCAAAACTCAATTAAATGTTAGACTTACTTTCACAATCCTTCCACCATTAAAGCCATTCCAACAGGCCAATTATTTTTTTTTGATTAACTGTGTTTTTTTTTATTAAAGGCATTTTGTATATAGTTACAGAAACAGTGCAATACATTTCCAATGTGACAACAGCAAATCATGCAGTCCAATTACAGTAATATATGTCTATACCATTATTCAACTGCTTCATAGTAGATTATGTCCATCAGTAGGTGATAATATTGTGGAACAACACATGAGAACATTATGTAATCTGAACCTATATCAAAAAACCTTTTTCTTTTTTTTTTTTTTTTTTTATTACAACAACATCAAATAAGAGTTTTAACCAGTTTTCTTGTTATCTAATGACATCGAAAGGGAGAAGACAGGGGAGACGAACCACACGACAGGACACAATAGGGAAGGGTGGGAAAACGTAGGACTTTCCTGTAGGGACATGAGCAGTGTCTATGGGAAAGCGTCAGTCAGTCGTGTTTGAAGACAATGTATAGTTTTCGGTTCAGAGGCCTTTCGTAGCTACATATGAGTCCCAGTGAGACCACACTTCATAAAACAGGTCCAAAGTGTTGTTCAGTGAGACGGTCAAATACTCCATGTGTCGGATGTCTTTCAGCCTATGAATTAGGTCTTGCATCGATGGAGAATCAGACCTTCTCCAGAAAAGCGAGATTAGACACCTTCCTGCCGTGAGAATGTGTAGAACCATACTCAATGTTTGTTTTTTAACTGGAGTACTTGAGAGGTTTAGTAAATAAAATAGAGGGTCTAGCGACACTTTTATCCCGGTAACTCTCACTATGAGGGATTTCACTGATTTCCATAGGTCTCGGATCTTAGGGCATTCCCAAAAAATATGGAAAATGTGACCATGGGCTGATTGGCATCTCCAGCACGTGTCCCAACGGGCCAATTTTTAAGGATGAAGAGAGTATGTTCTTCTGAAAGGAAATGAGTGTCAGGCATGGGACCTAAAGAATAGATTCTATGAGGGGATGTAGTAATAGGAAGATTAAGAAAGCCTATTTACAGGCTAAAAGACCCTCAGGACTCAGCTATTAAGTAGAGTAAGTAGAGAAAGGGCAATGCCACTAATCAAATTTGATTTATTTTAATGTATAATTCCCAACAGAATAAGATCCGAGATACCCTCTTGAAACACTGGTCGGACTTGAAGATGGATTCGGTGTTGTCTAGGGAAATGACCGATTTACCATTAATAACTGCAAGGAGATACTGAAAATTGAAAGACCATCTGTCGAGGAGTCACTATATTCTGAATAATTGCCATCCATTTAGCAGTAGGAGTCCAAATCAATGATTTTTCCCATGTAGTGATTGTTTGGCTAGCAGCAACAGGAGTAGAACCCTCACTGTCCAGTCGGTCGATAGGTCACAGGAATATCACATTCTACGTTACATCTAACAAATAGCGGTCGGGTTCTGATTAAAGAATTCGAGCAGTATTTTATTGTCTATCAATCGCTTAGAGGGTCGGTTTTTGTTCGTGGATTTTGCTGCACCATAAACATTGAGAAATACATATTTCGCCTTCAATCTAGAAGGAAGAATGTGCATGTCCCAATTTTTTTTGACAGTTTTCCATTTGTTTCAAAAACCAGAAAATCCAAGCTGTGTAGGCTACAGCATATATTTTCCATTGACATCTCTGGTATGGTTGACAGTCGACTGAAAACTCTTGTTGCGTGGGTATATCCTACATGGGGTCTTCGCATCTAGTTATTTCATAGAGCCTGCTCTAAACAGCCAGCTTCAAGTCCCTACTTTTTCTGGCTGTGCGTGGTTCTACAGCAGTGACAATTCAGCTCTGTTCTTCCAAGCTAAGCCTGTTAAACAGACATTGGTAATACAGGGGTTTTGACAGACGGGCAGAAGGCTACACAGCTTTAAAGGACCAGGGGTGCTACAGGAGAGAGTGGTGATCAGTAACTAGGGAAGCTTGTGTAAGCAAGCAGGAGATAAGAACTGCTCTTAGCCTGAAATAAAGCAAAAATCAGAACAGCAATGTATTTATATTAGGATGCTCCCTTGTTTGCTACTCAAAAAACCACTTCCAGGATTTCACATTGCACAATTGTGCATTCCCCATACTCTAACCCTTTTCAATTGTATATCAAATATATAAAAAAATAATTGCTTGTGTCCGTATTAATGTATTAACACTGCATAGAAAGGATAAGTGTATAGACATTAAAACATGAACATTATAGACCGCACTCCCTAACATGTTGCACCAAAACTTGGTGTCCTTATAACATCCACTCTTGCTGTCCACTGCAAGGGTGGATGTTATACAGCCTTCTATAGACTGTTCTCTAGTTGAAAACCAATAATATAAGGAAATGAAACATGCACCTCAATAATATCATAGATTGACATGTTATAAGCCAACAGAACACCAGAAGAGATTGTGTTACAACTGTAAAGTGCCAATGAAGCTGAGACACTGGCAAATTCGCCATAAAATTATGTGTTCGAGTCCAACACAAATAGCAAAGCACATGTGCAGCGATGTCTTGGTCTCCAAGGCAGAAGTGGGAGGTGTAGATGGAGCAATATATTCTAAGATCAACAGCACAACAGTCTAGGCGGGGTGTTAGACTGAGAGGGGCTAATAGAGAGGTGCAGCCCAGTGGAGACCCTTGTAGGCGATATGTTTTACATTTTGGTTAGTATTGCTTTTTTGTAAGAATATAGAGGTTAGGAAGAGTTAAACACTATGCCTATGCCACATGAAGACATTGCACTATAAATTAATGTTTGAACAATATCCAGAACATGTTTGTTTTTAGATTTTGGAAAAACATAAAAATCCCCACAAACACCTAATAATGTTCTATGTCCTTTTACAACTCCACTTTGTTTATTGTCTTTTTTTTGCCCAGTGAAACTGATCTGACACCGTAGTATTTGCGGTCATGTGTTTTTTTGTGTATTTCCAGTTGAGACTTCTTCCTGAACTGCTTCCCACATTCATAGCAGGTAACAGAAAACTCTCCCAGGTGTATTTTCTGATGCTGCGCAAGGTTTCCGAGACGAGAAAACTGTGCTCCGCATTCCTTACAGCTTATTATTTTCTTCGCTCTGATTCGTTCTTGTAATCTAATTTTTCCATGTTTGTGGCGTTTACTACTGGCTCCCAGTTGTTTATTACGTTCATTACTTGGATCCTCTTCAGCTAGTGTTGCAGAGGTGTTCCCATCTTTTGTTGTTTGATCAGTTTCGGGTGAACTAGGTTGACTCTCGGTAGCCATGATAAAAGGTTTGATGTCTGTTTGTATTCTGTGGCTAGATTTGTGTTCTGGGAACCAAAACAATAAAAAAACATTACATATTTTAGAATTTTAAAGGAAAAAAAAAAAAAAAATCAATAATTTAGAAGCCCCAACTGAAGGGCTACAGTACACATCAAAGCAGCGACCACATTCCCTCTATTGCATTACATGTAAGTAAGACCATATAACACACAGCTGCACATGGTCCCAAAGGTCTGCATTGGTAGCATGAAGCATTAAAGCAGATATTCTGCCGATTCCCCTCCCCATTTTTAATTCCACAATAAAGCTTGCTTACTTGGATGCAGAGATGACTTGCCTGTTCACTGATACCACTACTCCAGTCAGGTCATAGGAAGTCATAGCAGCAGTAAGATAGCAGCCATGACAGCCTTCATTGGGCTTCTGGCTGCCATTGCAACCACCCTGAATCCCATGATCTTGTCGTGGGGGGTGGAACGGTGCGCAGGGGTTAAAGAGGTTATCTTATTATAAAGATTAGTTTTCAACATGTAGAGAACGTTATATCGGAGACTTTTTCCAAATACAACACTCTCTTTACCTTGGTAAGGAGATAATAGATTGTATCTGCTCTGCGTGCCCATAGGTTTTTTTCTGGTTACTGTCCTGCACTCCTTTCCTGAATGACGTCACCAGGACGGACAAGAGCTGAAGAAAAGAGTGTTATCTCCAGCAAACAAGATATTACTTTGAGCTCTGAGCCCTTTGCATTATTATAATAATCATAACCTTTATTTACATAGCGCCAACAAATTCCACAGCACTTTACAATTTACACTATAGATTTTATCTCCTGCAGTCATGTCACTGCAATAAGAAGTGCTGCGAATACAAAGCGGATATGCCAATCAATAATTTTGAATCAAACTGCTGTTTCACAGAGCCACAGGCAGTTTCAGATTCATAATTCCTCCCTCTTTCCTGGTCAGGTTGTGGGTGGCTCTGTAGCAGTGATTGGCATATCCGCTTTGTATTTGCAGCTCTTCTAATTGCAGTGACATGACTGCAGGAGATAAAATCTATAGTGCAGAGGGTTTCAGAGTTCAAAGTAATATCTTGTTTGCTGGAGATAGCACTCTGTTCTTCAGCTCTGGTCCGTCCTGGTGACGTCACTCAGGAAAGGAGTGCAGGACAGTCACCAGAAAAAAAAAAAAAACCTACGGGCACTCAGAGCAGATAAAATCTATTATCTCCTTACCAAGGTAGAGAGTGCTGTAATTGGAAAGAGTTGATTTAACGCTTGGGATTCTGCGACACTTCCACAGGGAACAACAGAGCAAACAGTCACGTTTGTGTCGCAGGGTCGGTCAAGATACCTTTCTCAGGAATCCCAAGGGGAAGTTCACACGACGTCTTGTGGGATCTATTTTTGTGCATAATTTTTGATGAAATACACCCCAAACAGTGTACACTACACTTCTCATAGACTACAATGTAAAACATGCACCGTCAATCACATGACCTGTATTTTTTCGCTTGGACTTTTGCAGGTATCTGAGAAGAATGGAAAGGGCAATTCTTTAAGGCGTATGCGCGTCGTACAAGAGTTAAAGGAGTTGTCTCATTAATAGCTTTCAGCCTCTGTCTGTGAATGGGAGTTGAATTGAGGGGCATGCTAGCTTCTCTGCCTCTTCCCCCCTCCCTCTTCCCCCCCTTCCCCTCAGCACACAGGCAGCTATCCGCCCGTAACTTTTGATACGCAGGGGGATTGCTGCCAGAGGTTAACCCTGTGTGTGCCTGCCTAGAGAGGTCTATGATTGCTAATAGCAGAACGAGGGGCTGCAAGTGTTTTCCCATACCCTCTGCTTAGCTTAAAATATCTCCACATCTCCAGCAACAACAAAAAACCCTCTCAGAACAGAGGCAGGGAAGCTGCAAAGTGTTACTCAGGATGTGTACCTAGTACAGCACAGCATGAACTGTTCACAATCTGTATAGTATTATTATAGTTACAGCTCCCCCAGACATCATGATTATAGTAACAAAACAGGGTCACTGCTGTCACATCTATTGATCAGCCTCATCTCTGCTCAATCTGTGAGAGAGCAGGAGGAAGCAGGCACACAAAAGGGTTAATCCAGGCAGCAAGGCCCTAGAAGCCAGAGTCCTCCCTCCCCCCTCCCTACCTACAGAAGCATTCTGTGGGGGAGGGGCTCTCTGCTCAGACCTGTCTTCAAAGGGGGATGAGTCATTCAGACCTGACAGCCCCGTAAGATAAGATCAACAGGTCGGCTGCTATAGAAATTTTTAGAAGCTGATGCACTCCTATGAACAGGGCTAGCTCAAAATCAGTAGGAAATTTGTAATGAACATATATTGCAAAGCTCTTGTTTTTTAAAGATCTTTAATTAAAACCCAATCATTGTAGCGAGACAACCCCTTTAAAGGACAGGCAGACACCTGCCTCGGGGCGTTTGCGCTGTTGAAATGACATGCTTGCGAGCGTGTAGCTTCAATAGCTTAACCCCTTAACGACCGCCCGCCGACTTTTGACATCAGGCGGTGCAGGTCATTCTCTGCAGAGAGTCTTTTGGCATTTCTGCAGACATTGGCGTTTTCGGCTCCCAAGAAACCCCACCCCTGAAACAAAACCTTTTTGCCGCGGGCAGGGCCATAAAATAAAGGCTTTCCCCTGCTTTCGGGTATCGGGACTCTTGGTGCCCTACAGAACCCCGGAATGGCTGACAGTCACCCGGGGCCTAGAGAGCCTCAGGATGTCTGTAACAATAACGTGTGCTGCCCCGATTTTCTCCCGTGTCAAAGTACACCCAAAAATCATATTAGCTATTGAATATCTAATACATCACTAATGAAAAAAAAAAAAAAAAAAAAGTTAAATTTCCCAAGGGATTAAAAAATTTTTTTTTTTTTTTTAAAAAGTGTATAAAAATTTAATAAAAAAAAATTGTGAACATTTCACACACAAAAAAACCCACACAATTAGGTACCCCACAACGTAAGAAACGGAAAAAAAATCTAAGAATTAAGCGGAAATTTGAATTATGTAAAAAAAAATTTGAAAAAAAAAAATAATTATAATGAACCTTAAACTATTCCCGCAAAAAGTACAAATTGTCCCCAAAAAAAATGAGGCCTCATACAAAACGCTCTTGAAAAAAACAAAAAAAAGATGTTGAAACCGAGGCAAAAACTAAAGAAAATGTGCTGGTTTTTTAAAGGGGTTTGTCTCCTACACTGATTCATCTTTCTTCATTCTGTTTTTTTAGTTTCACTTTGAATTTAGGGGCGTGTTTTCGGGTTCCCCTAGGCTACAGTAGATGCCAGGTCGTAGCTATGCAACCCCGTGCTGGCAGCCATCAGGATAAAACAAACAGGTCTGTGCTATAGCGCCTAGGACTGAAAGCCCAACAAGAGGGGATATCAGGAAAAATAGGACACGTTAATGACACATAGCAAAGTGATTTGTTTTTGCAAGATCTTTTATTTTAAAAAAAAACCTTTTTGTGAGACAACCCTTTAAAACTTTTCAGGGGGTACGGCTTTAAGGGGGTTAACCCTGCGTTTGCAGCACCTACCTGTGTACACCACAATAAACCAAGTGCACAACCCCAACACACATCAAGCAGAAGGGCCCAAAAACCCAAAACCGCAGTGGGAGCCAAGGCTGAGTCACACGGATACCTTTCTGTGGCACCAAAGAACCTGGAAAAAATACAATTTCTGTCACCTAAAAAAAGACCAGAGTGCGATAGAGGAGCAGCCACCTGTACAGACCCTGCGGCAAATCCAGTAGCGTGTAAGAACCGCACGGAGATATGAGAAGAGCTTCTCCGTCACCTGCCTGACGTGCTATAAGCGCCTCATCACGCACCAGCGCCGCATAAGCCCTTCGCGCCCACTACTCTGCTACACAGCGTCCTGCCACTCTCCGCCCACTTCCTGGTTGGCGGCCGCACATCACGTGACGTGACTAAGCGCAGGCGGGGGGCGGGGAGCGAGAAAGCTCATTATCATACGCCGGCGGCTCGGCTTGTATATAACGCACGACGCAATAGGTGGCGCTAATGAGAGACTGTAATAAGATTTTGCCATTGACTTCAACCAATATCAAGGAGGCTTAGTTCGCGTTTAAAGCGTAATAAGTCACGTGGGTCTGGAGGGGCGGGGATCTCCCTGGAGACTCGGTTGCCTGGGTAACGTGGACAAACAGGATCGGTGGGTTAGGAAGTGGCGGATCTGGGGAAGCGCGGGCTCTGAGCTGCAACGATGATGGTAAGAAAGGAAAGCAGTGTGGTAATGACGTCACCGTGAATGTGGCCACACTATACATCATATATCACTACATAGACATGTGTGTAATGTAACTGGGGGCCACACTATACATCATATATCACTACATGGACATGTGTATAATGTAACTGGAGCCACACTATACATCATATATCACTACATAGAGATGTGTATAATGTAACTGGGGCCACACTATACATCATATATCACTACATAGAGATGTGTATAATGTAACTGGGGGCCACACTATACATCATATATCACTACATAGAGATGTGTATAATGTAACTGGGGCCACACTATACATCATATATCACTACATGGACATGTGTATAATGTAACTGGGGCCACACTATACATCATATATCACTACATAGAGATGTGTATAATGTAACTGGGGCCACACTATACATCATATATCACTACGTGGACATGTGTATAATGTAACTGGGGCCACACTATACATCATATATCACTACATGGACATGTGTATAATGTAACTGGGGCCACACTATACATCCTATATCACTACATAGCGATGTATATAATGTAACTGGGGGCCACACTATACATCATATATCACTACATAGAGATGTGTATAATGTAACTGGGGGCCACACTATACATCATATATCACTACATGGACATGTGTATAATGTAACTGGGGGCCACACTATACATCATATATCACTACATGGACATGTGTATAATGTAACTGGGGCCACACTATACATCATATATCACTACATAGAGATGTGTATAATGTAACTGGGGCCACACTATACATCATATATCACTACATAGAGATGTGTATAATGTAACTGGGGCCACAGTTACACATCATATATAAACTACATGGACAAAGTGTATAATTGTAACTGGGACCACAAATATACATCATTAATCACTACATAGAGATGTGTATAATGTAACTGGGGGCCACACTATTCTTCATATATCATAACTACATTGACATTTGTATAATGTTACTGTGGGCCACACTATACATCATAATACTACAAGAGATGTGTAAAATGTAACGGGGGCCCACTATACATCATATATCACTACAATGAAGGGGTTTGTATAATGTAACTGGGGCCACACTATACATCAAATATCACTACAGGGGGGGGGAATGTGTATAATGTAACTGGGGGCCACAATATACATCATATAATCACTACATGGACATGTGTATAATGTAACTGGGGCCACACTATACATCAAAATCACTAAAAGGACATTGTAAAATTAACTGGGGGCCACAACTAACATAAAATACACTACATGACTTTGTAGTAATGTAAACGGGGGGCCCCACCACTATACATCATATATCACACATGGACAGTGTATAATGTAACTGGGGCCCACACAAACAATATATATCAATACATGGAATGTGTAATAAATGTAACTGGGGGCCACACTATCCCAATATATATACTAAAATAGAATGTGGTTAATTTTAACGGGGGGCCACACTATACATCAAAATATCCCTACATAGAGATGTGTATAAGTAACTGGGCCCACACTATACATCATAATACCCACACATAGGAGATGTTTATAATGTAACTGGGGGACACACTATACATCATATATCACTACATAGAGATGTGTATAATGTAACTGGGGCCACACTATACATCATATATCACTACGTAGACATGTGTATAATGTAACTGGGGCCACACTATACATCATATATCACTACATGACATGTGTAAAATTTGAAACTGGGGCCCCCACATAACATCATAAATCACTACAATGAATGGTATAATTTTAACTGGGGGGCCCACATACATCATATTCACTACTGGACATGTTATAATGAAACTGGGGCACACAAAACATCATATTCACTACCATAGAATGTATAATGTAACTGGGGGCCACACTATAAATATCATAAAATTCATTTACATGCGAATTGTTTAATGTAAGGGCCACACTTACATCCATATTTTACAGACATTGTTAATGTAACTGGGGGCCACACTTACATATAATCACTACAAGAATTGTTAATGTAACGGGGCCCCCTTTACTCATAAAATACTACGGGGAATTGTGAAATTTTGAACTGGGGGCCCACTAACATCATTCAAAATAGAGTTTTAAAAAATGGGGGCCACAACAACAAAAATTCCTACAAATTTAAATGTAACGGGGGCCACACTATACATCTAATCCTACAAAATGTTATAATGTAATGGGGCCCCCAATACATCCATAATATCACTAATAAAGTGTATAATGTAACTGGGGGCCCACTTAATATATATCACTACATGAGATTGTAAAAAAGTAACTGGGGCCACACATCATCATTATCACTACTAGAAATGGTTTAATGTAATGGGGCCCACTAACATCAATACAAACGGGACTTTGTTTAAATGTAACTGGGGGCCACACATACATCAATTCAATACATGAATGTGTTAAAAATGAACTGGGGCCACATTAATCATAAATACTACAGGGGGCCAGTTTTAAAAGTAATGGGGGCCACCATAATCAATATAAATCTAAAAATGTGTTAATGTAACGGGGCACACTTAACTATACCCACTACATGGACTTTATAAGTAACGGGGGCCACACATACTCATAATCCTACATGAATGGTTAATGTAACGGGCCACACTATACATCATAATACACAAAATGTGTATAATGTAAGGGGGGGCCCACAACCATAAAAACACAACTTGCTGTGTAAAGAAAAGGGGGCCCCCAACATTACATCAATATCACTACATGGACATGGAATAATTAATTTGGGGCCACACTTCACATAATCACTACTGGAATGTGTAAAGTAACGGGGGCCACACTTTCATCTAAATCACAATAAGTGTGTAAAATGAAACGGGGGGCCACACAATACATCATATATCACTACTGACTGGTTAAAATTTAAAGGGGCCACACTAACATCATATATCACTACATGGAATGTGTTAATGTAACTGGGGGCCACCTTACAAAAATTTTTAAACTACATGGAATGTGT
>JAODAL010018957.1:70000-73309 GCA_025379985.1 Phyllomedusa bahiana | reverse complement strand
ACGGGCCCCGGGCCAGCCCCTTTGGGACATTCATTACATGCGGCGTTATTCGGGGGCAAGTAATTGACATGTCATTTAAACCCCGTGGTACAATACGTGTATGTCACACGGGGGACGAGTTGAACCATAGTTTTCATTAAACTATGGATTACCGAAATTTCGGCGCGAAATCCGCTCGTATAGAGTGCAATACTGGCAAAAGGGCGCCCCCGAAATTACCCGTGTGAACTCCCCTCGGTCGCACACTTTGACTCAGCAAGCAAAGTCTATCTGACCTATGACATAATCATCTTCTTTAGCACTGATTACTGTCTAAGAGGAATCATTTATGCCACGTGACTCCAAAGAGCCAGGAAGTGTGTGTTCTGCTAAATACGTTCGTATCTGCTTCAAGTTGTCCACCTGAGAATAACTAAAACTGGGACCCCTTTCTTACTCGCTGAAAACTAGAGTATTTGGTTGAACTGGTAAACAAGCGTGCAAACTGCTGCTCAATTCAAAGCCTGGGACTGATGAGGACAGCAGAGTACAGCGCCCACCCATCTTTAATAGTGCCGTAGACTTTGAATGGAGCAGCAGCAGCGTGCATACTCGTCTACTGTTAAATTCACAGTGAGAAACAATGGGAGACATGGGGGTGGTGACGTCTTAGGGTGGGGACCCTTTGGTACGACATTTATAGCGTCCTGTGGATAAACCCTTTAATTGATGCACAACGGGATGCTGCGGATACGGTCTGGTGCTAATCTCATAGCAATGACCGTACAGTGGCCTCTTTTCACTTACTAGTTTAACCCCGCTTGGTTCCAGACAATAATAACATGGCAGAAGTTGCCCAAATTTGGGCAATATAGTAGTTCACCCCAGCGTTTTTTTGGGCCATATTTTAGCACATTTAACACGCTGGAAACTGGCCCAAAATCAGCCCCGCACAATCTTCAAATCTTTATTGAATATAATGTAAAATACGCCTTGTTCACGTGAAGCGTATTTCACAAGCATAATTCAAGCCGTTTTTTGGACCAAAATTTAAAACGCCGTAAAAATAAGTGCCATATTCATTCTTGAGGCATTTGTCTCCAGTAAAATCCTCATAGGAAGAAATGGGGATTTCAAAACACTCTTCGAAGTTCCTCTAATTGTGCGTTTTTTAAGCCAATTTGGAAACTGATTTTGAAGTGTAAGATACACTTCAAAAAACGCCGTGTGAACATATGTACAGTACGTGCCTCAATACATTGTGTGTTTTGGGAGCTCGCGTGACACAGAGGGGCTGGGAGCCCGCCAGCCCCATAGACATGCATTACTCATCTCCCCGTGTGTACAATACGATTGTATTGTACGTGCGGGGGACGAGGTGTAATCCATAGTCCTCTATCAGAGCTATGGATTACTGTAATTATGGGGCGCATTTCCCCGCGTATTAAGCTGAGTACGGCTCCAATCCGCGCCCAAATAAGCCCTGTGAACATGGCCTTAGGGAACTCTACCTATGGTGGCCTTACAGGAGATGTAAAGTACCAACATCATGACCTGCAACAGTGATAATCGCCATATAATTTCAGCCATGCAGCCATAGTATTTAGATGAGTCTATCTAGATTATTTTGCCCTCAGTGTTTTGTGATTTGCCCATAGTGCTGCATTACTCTGTCCTTGTAGTGCCCCTATGCATAGCGTTATCCATCTAGTACCCCAAGAGTGTGAACATTGGCTTTCATAGGGCTCACTACAGCTATTAGTCATTGCACTGTGACATTGACTTCTTCGCCCTCTGCTGGTAACTTGCTGCCGGTAGTCTTTTGCCTTGACCACACACTGCTGCGTGCTCCTCCTGCACTACTTACGTTAAGCTGAAGGGTTTTCCGTCTGGCTGGCTGCAGCTCAGGCATTTGTCACCAAGGCAATGAGGGATTACCCAGCCCTGCTTCACTTTTTGCCCAGTTCAGGCATTGTCAGCATTAGAAAACCCTTCCTCTCCAAAATGGAAAAAATACCAGGCAGCTGTTGTTGGGGCCTGGTCTGTACCTGTATTCTAGTGAATATAAACTCTGTGCAGCCTGACGTATTGTCTTCATGGTGAAAATGATGTGTAGTTTACTTGTCACAGCAGCCTTTCCAGTTCTCCGTGGGTAGGGTACCTGTGAAATGTAGCTTGCCAGCTTTTCTTTCTGAAACGCTTCGACCTCTTAGGCTTGTCACATGGCTTTAACTTGCGGGACGTAATTAACGCCCCGCATTACGCCGTTGTGGGCAAGGTGGCGGGGGCCGGCATTCGCTGTAGCCCATAGACAATCGTTACTTAGCGGCGAGTATACGCTGTGATAGAAAGTGACCTGTCAATTATCTCCCCCCCTCGGCGTATTCGCCGAGCAGGGAGGAGAGGAGACGTAATCCATAGGTCTCTATGAGAATGTGGATTACGTTAAGACCAGGACGTTTTCAGCCCGTAAAGGCGCACTCCAGGGGCCGGGCGTAATTACGGGATGCCAATTACGCTCCTGGTTTTAAGTTGTGTGAACATGGCCTTACAGTGCAGGATAGGAAAGGGGTGTTGCATGCTAATTGTGGAAGATCGTGTAGAAACCATGGCATTCCATTTCAGGGTTTCCGAAAACGTGCAAAAGTTTTTATTTTATACAGAAGGAAGTGAACAATGCAGTTCTAACTAGCGCAATTCTACAAAATTCATATGCATCAAATTATAGCACGATATTTCAGACTAGAAGATGTTTCAGCCGTTGTTTAAGCCTTCATCAATATAGAGCTGGAAGTAGAAAGATTGTGTGTATATGTATATATATATGTGTGTATATATATGTGTGTATATATGTGTGTATATATGTGTGTATATATATGTGTATATATGTGTATATATATGTGTGTATATGTGTATATATATGTGTGTATATGTGTATATATGTGTGTATATGTATATATGTGGTGTATATTATATATATGTGTTTATATGTATATATATGTGTGTATATGTTATATATCTGTGTGTGTGAGTATATATATATATATATATATATATATTTAATATATATATATATATATATAGTATATATATATATGTGTGTGTATGTATATATATGTGTATATATATATATGTATATATACATATACACACACACACAGGCAGTCCCCGGGTTACATACGGTATAGGGACTGCAGGTTTGTTCTTAAGTTGAATTTGTATGTACGTCGGGACAGGTTATATTTAATTAAATGTGAATTCCAGCCCAAAAAATTTGGGGACATTACTGGGAACGGGTTTTCAAAATTTGTTTTGCTGTCTGTGCCCTTT